>JAWQEG010003138.1:0-105077 GCA_033782935.1 Petrolisthes cinctipes
ACCATCACTACTACTACTACTACTACTGCCGCCATCACCACAACCACCACTACCAATAGTCACAACCAATTTCTTAATTAAAACTAACTGCACGGGCTTCTTATTCATCTCCTTTACTGTCGATATCTATTTGTGTAATAATATTCTGACCACCTCAACAAGCCTTTATTATCCCAACTAGTTAAACAAGTCCTCGTTAACCCTTGTCAAAGTAGTGTCGTCTCTTGATTTAAGAAATATAAACCACTGGAAGTCCAAGTTATAAAAAAAAAAAAAAAAAAAAAAAAAAAAAAATGTTAGGTTAGGTTAGGTTAGGTTAGGTGGTCTCTTTTCTGTCACAGTTTTGAGGATACGTGATATACAATAATTCGCCGATAATTTCTTAAACTCTTATTAGTGCTATTTGTGAGCAACTGTTCCCCAGGAGATATTTTTCAGCCTCTCTAATTAAACTTGGTGCAAAATGTTTGCTTGTTTGTTTTTTCATCTGTCCTTCAACTCTGAAAAATATATATATCTGGTTGGAATTATTTTAACATTAAGTCGAGCGGGGTCGTTCACCTCCCAGTCGCCCAGCACTTCCACTCCCATTCATCATGTGGCTTACATACAATAAACTATTCAATTTTTTATTCTATTCTAAGGAAGGTAAGGAGTAAAAGCCAGAAGCCATCTTAAGGTCATCACCAGTGAAATAAAAAAAGAGTGAAAATGATCCAAAAGCATGTCTACTTATGTTAGAGATGACAAGACACATTGAGTCTGAAATAATAAACACACCCATAAACACACAATAAGGGGGACAGATGGATGATGGTAGAGTTGTTCCCGAGTTGACCAGTTATGCATATAAAAGATGGAAAGTACCTGTTAATTATTCTTGCTAAGGGGAGTTGAACAGAAAAGGAATAAATGCGTAGCTTGATGTTTGTTTCATGCTGTCCTGAGATGAGGAAACATACATTGAGAGAGTTTAGAAGAACAATGTCCAGTATAATAGCGATAGAAGAGAGAGAATGATGCAACTTTGAGCCGAAGAAAGACTGTAGTGAATCATTAAGAGGGAAAGAGCTGATGAGACAAAAGGTCTTTGATTCCACTTGGCCAGGAGTAGTGTTAATGTTGAGCCGACCTACACATGAAAGCTGCACATCCTATACAGTGGAAATATGAACTCTGTATAAAGACACACACGCACTACTGTCTGATGAGTGAGTTTGTCCCATCTCGCTAGCTACAAATTATAAAAAAAAATAAGGATGTAACATATCTCTATCTCTCTATCTCTCTATCTCTCTCTCTCTCTCTCTCTCTCTCTCTCTCTCTCTCTCTCTCTCTCTCTCTCTCTCTCTCTCTCTCTTCCCCGTCCTTGCTTTTGATCCCAACCCGCCAGAGCAGTTACCAGTCCCTCTTTCCTCCCCCAGGGTCAGGTTATTGGTGGCAAATGTGTGTGTGTGTGTGTGTGTGTGTGTGTGTGTGTGTGTGTAACCAAGATGTTCGTTTATATATCATTATCATCATCATCAACTTCAAAGGTATAAGTAAGTGAAAGACACATATAATTATGAACAGGTGTGTCGATGTGTTAGGTGTACTGTGCATGTGTATACTCCTAAACAAATACGTGTGTGTGTGTGTGTTTGTATGTGCATGTGAGAGAGAGATTTATAGCGAGTGTGGCAGCCGTGGTGTGGTAGGGAGTGTATGACAGCAAATGGAGTGGTGATGTGGTGATGAAAAATAAAGCATTCTCCCCCCACGGTGGTGTGGTGTGGTGTGATGTGGTATTGTATAATGAAAGTGTGGTAAGGGTGTGGTGTGGTGGAATGCGGTATGGTGCAAGTGTGGTGTGTCGTAGTGTATACTGTGTGTGGCGTGCCTCTGGTATTTTGAGATGTATTGTGATGTGATGTGGTGTCTGTAGTGTGATGTGTGTGTGTGTGATGTGTGGTATGGTGAGATGTGGCTCTGGCATTTCGAGGTGTGGAGTGGTAAGGAAGGCTCGGGGTGTGGGACATTTAGGGAGAGGACTGGCAGGTGAGGTGAGAATGAGAGAAAGGAGAGGAGGATAAGGGACAACTGAGATCTAGTCTGTGTGTTGCGGGGAGCGTCTGAGTGAATATCTCTTAGTGGAGGGGGCCAGAGAGAGGGGTGACGGTGAGGGGGCCAGAGAGAGGGGTGACGGTGAGGGGGCCAGAGAGAGGGGTGACAGTGAGGGGGACAGAGAGAGGGGTGACGGTGAGGGGGACAGAGAGAGGGGTGACGGTGAGGGGGACAGAGAGAGGGGTGACGGTGAGGGGGACAGAGAACATGAAGATGATGAGTGACAGTGAGACTAAAAATATGATGTGAAACAGCAAGGAAGAAGAAAGAAAGGTTGAGTAAACAGAGAGAGAGAGAGAGAGAGAGAGAGAGAGAGAGAGAGAGAGAGAGAGAGAGAGAGAGAGAGAGTTATAGCGATTGTGGCACTGTAAATAAATGGACATAAAATATTCAGCAGCGACCTGGGAGCGAGTAAGGTCGAGAATCGTAGAGAAAATATATACAGCACAGTTTGGTTTCGAATGTGGAAATTGGCCATAATTTCTGAATGTGACAACTTGTGTGCTATAATGTGGTCAAGAGAGAGAGAGAGAGAGAGAGAGAGAGAGAGAGAGAGAGAGAGAGAGAGAGAGAGAGAGATTGACGATGATAGAAGACCGTTCAAGATCTATTTTTCAGTATATTTTAAAGGAATAAATATCTCTCCAATTCATCAACAAACGATTCTTCCAAAGATGAACATAGTAGCTATCAATGTGGTTAGTACTAATTTGTTTTCCATGGATCAATAGAGTTGTACCAGCGTCCCCTTCATAGCTGTCTGTGTAACTACCTGGTAAACAACAAATTAATAACATAACATAACTCCTCGGCCTCCAGCTCATCGATTCCAAACACCTTCTTAAGTGGTAGTGAACGCCAACTTTCCACCCTGACTTCATGTACGAGTGTCGGCAAAATTTACGTCTGTCCCATTCGACCATTTCGTAAGACTCTGGAGTATACAAGGTTTGAAATAATTATGTGGTGGTGTTGTATATATGCGATTGAATACACTTGTAGAAATATATTAACGCAATACTACCCATGTGAGTCTCCCTTTCAAACATACATATAATATTGACAAGGCTATCGAAAGGTAGAACAAGAGATGAAACTTCTGCTGGTTCCATGATTTTAAAGGTTATCGGAGGGCAGGAGGAGAGGTACTTTTTCCAGCTACACTAGTGGTACAATAGAGGGCCTTGATTCCTCCAAAGTATGTCAGGAAACAGAACCAGGTTAGCCAAAATAATGGCGTCTTGTTGCTGGGATTAATTTGGGGGAATCAGTTGCTCCAGATTTACCACCAACACTAACACAGTACTATCCCCTTAAATCCGTCAGTTTGCTGCTGCTGCTCCTGTCTTATGGTGATCTAACTAACTTCCAGATTCATGTTGTGGTGTACAGTAGTCTTACATGTCCAACCACACCGTGAATCACTGAACTGAGGCTACCGATTTTCTCCAAACTATTCAAGTAAACAGGAAACTTCAGTATGGGTGGTCTCTCTTGTAGGACAGCTTGGAGAAATCAGAAGCCTCCAGTTCGCTGACAAAATCATAGCCTCGGTAACATAGGACAGACGAGACGACTACTTATTTATGACACGGTGAATATTAAAGTTTACGGTCAGACGCGAGTTGTGACGAAACTCATGATGTTCGTACAACTCCCTGAACATTTTTAGAGACGTCTGACATCTATCTCTTATCAACTTTTTGTGAGAAAATGTCAGAATGAAGTTGCAATGGGGATAGGTAAATACCAATTCACTCAGAATGTACAGTACTTAGTATATTTCTCTATTATACCTAGCAGACAGGTCAAGTATATACCAGACGTATAAGTGTTTGGGAATAATAAACAAAACTGTACAACCGTAGTTAGTAGTTCATGTCCACTTATGGGATTTTCAGCATATTGGAAGAATCTCACAACTGTTTGAACCATAATATTATGTGGATACTATGGGCAATAGTTTCAAAATATTTCAATAAGAGCTGCTGGTTCGTGTTAACATTGTACAGTTGCCTCCACTTCCGAGTTACCCACCTAGTGTTGCCAACTTTCTTGTCAGCAAAATTTAGAAATTCTACTTTTTATATCACGAGTATCCTACAAGTCAATACTTGTAACTAGTGAAGGGAAGCTGTGTTGTGTTCTAATATCATAATGGAAGAAGTCTGTATAACGTGGAAGTGAAGGTAAATATATATCCTACAGGGCCTTGACAAGAGACGAGCACCACCACCAGCCACTCACCAACACCACCACCACCACCAGCCACTCACCAACACCAACACCACCACCACCACCAGCCACTCGCCACCACCACCACCACCACTCACCATCACCAGCCACTCACCATTACCACCAACACCAGCCACTCGCCATCACCACCAACACCAGCCACTCGCCATCACCACCACCACCACCAGCCACTCGCCATCACCACCACCACCACCAGCCACTCGCCACCACCACCACTCATCAACACCAGCCACTCGACATCACCACCACCATCACCAACACCACCAGCCACTCGCCATCACCACCACCACCACCAGCCACTCACCACCACAACCACCACCAGCCACTCACCAACACCACCACCACCAGTCACTCACCAACACCACCAGTCACTCACCAACACCACCAACACCACCCACTCGCCATCACCGGTATCTACTCACCACTACAAGTAATCCAGTCGTAACAAAAGCCGAGTTCCGCATAGTTTTTATTTTCGTTCCATTTTGTATTCTATTTTTCTTGTGTTTCCGTCTCTCTCTCTCTCTCTCTTTTTGTCTGCGATTAAGCCACCACGGTTGTAATCGGATTTTCTAGGGCAGTGGTCGACCTGCACCGCACCAGTGGGTTAGCTCAGTGGTGGTGGTGTTGGGTCTCTGAATGTCATGTCACCGATGGAGGGGTAGGGTGTGGCTGGGAAATGGGCAAATGGGTAGGGAGGGATTCCGTTTCCAATCTAACCCAACCAAACAAAACCCAAACGGGATGGAATGAAACAAATTGGCATAAAAAGATGAAGGGAAAAATTCAAGGGCATAAAGTTTTTTTTGTTGGCGGTTCAGAGGAGTTAGGTTAGGATGAGTAATGTTAGGTTAGGTTAGAGAGGAAACTGGACGGAATGTAACAGAATGGCATGAAAAGATATAGGGAAGAGGTATACATTAAGGGCAGTACGATTTCTTGTTGGCGAATCAAAGGGGTTAGGTTAGGATGAGTAAGGTTAGGTTAGAGTGGAAACGGGACGGGATGGAACAGAATGGCATGAAATTATGTAGGAGGGAAGTGGTATACATTAAGGGCTGTACGATTTCTTGTTGGTGAATCAGAGGGGTTGTTAGGTTTTCGCTTCGTTCGTGTTAAAACGTTCCTTGACGACGATCTTGAGCCCATTGTTTCTAGTAATATATCTATTCTCGATGCTGAAGTAATTACTGGAATTTAATTTACTAAAACCTTTAGAAAATTTGAAGACTTTGTGATGTGATGTGTTGGGTAAGGTCGGGGAATAAAAGGGTTGGGTAGAGGAGGGATAAGGGAATGATTACGAAGGGGTGGAATGGGGTGAGGGGGTTGTTGAGTGGTTGAGGTAGGAAGGGATAGAGTAGGATTTGTTAGGGCAAGAAGGGGTTGACTGGAGGATAACGTGGGGAATGGCCAGGGGAGATGAGAAGGGTAGTGGAGGTGAGGATAAAGGAGGTATGGGTAAAAATGAATGTGAGCAGTGAATGAAAGAGTTAGGAGTATACATGGGAAAGGAGGACAGGAGAAGGGGTTTCACTTAATACCCTACAGTACAAGCAAAAGATCCTATTTATATTTTTTTTCACAACACACACACACACACACACACACACCGGTGGTATATAATTAGGTTGCCCCGAAAACAATTTGACGTAGGCAAAATGAAAACTAATCAGATTACACCATATATAATTCTATAGACCCTATCACGATTTTCCTATTCACTGTCTACAGTTTACCTCTCACCCTTCCTTCGATAGTATACCCTTGATATTTACAAAAGGAGTTGGTGGTGATGAGGAAGTAGGAATTGAGGAAGAGAAAATGGAGGGGTAAAGGCGGTGTAAGAAGGGTAGATAGAGGGGGCGGTAGTGGGGGTGAATACTATCAGTGGTGTAGGTCAAGCAGGATGGAGGGGGGAGAGAGGGAGAGGGGAGAGAGGGTGGGGTGGGGTGGGGTACTAGAGGGGGGAGAGAGGGTGGGGTGGGGTACTAGAGGGAGGGAGAGAGGGTAGGGTGGGGAAGGGTACTAGAGGGGGGAGAGATGGTAGGGTAGGGGTGGGGTGGGGTACTAGAGGGGGTAGAGATGGTAGGGTGGGGTACTAGAGAGGATAGCGTGCCACCGTCCTGTCACTCTCACACCCTATCTCCCGCCCCACTTACCCCGAGTGAAGGCTGACTCCGCTGCCCGATACCAAAGGAAGGGAGAGGATGTGTGTGATGGATGAGTCTAGGGCAGGAAAGGTAGGGGTGGGGGGAGGGGGTTGAGGATGGATGAGAGAGTGATAAAGGTGGGGTCGCTTTGGTGATGTATTAAGGTATGGGAGTCGTTGGAGAGTAAAGGGGAGTGAGTGAGTGTGTTGAAGAGTAAGAGGAGAGTGGTAGGGTTGAAGAGTAAGAGGAGAGTGGTAGGGTTGGAGAGTATGAGGAGAGTGGGAGGGTTAGAGAGTATGAGGAGAGTGGGAGGGTTAGAGAGTAAGGGGAGAGTGAGTGTGTTGGAGAGTAAGGACAGAGTGGGAGAGTAAGAGGAGTGGGAGGGTTGGAGAGTAAGAGGAGTGGGTGTGTTGGAGAGTAAGGGGAGAGTGGGAGGGTTGGAGAGTAAGAGGAGTGGGTGTGTTGGAGAGTAAGGGGAGTGGGTGTGTTGGAGAGTGAGTGAGTGTGTTGGAGTAAGAGGAGTGGGTGTGTTGGAGAGTAAGGGGAGTGAGTGAGTGTGTTGGAGAGTAAGAGGAGTGAGTGTGTTGGAGAGTAAGGGGAGTGGGTGTGTTGGAGAGTAAGGGGAGTGGGTGTGTTGGAGAGTAAGGACAGAGTGGGAGAGTAAGGGGAGAGTGAGTGTGTTGGAGAGTAAGGGGAGAGAGGGAGGGTTGGAGAGTAAGAGGAGTGGGAGGGTTGGAGAGTAAGGGGAGAGTGGGAGGGTTGGAGAGTAAGGGGAGTGGGAGGGTTGGAGAGTAAGGGGAGTGAGAGGGTTGGAGAGTAAGGGGAGAGTGGGAGGGTTGGAGAGTAAGGGGAGAGTGGGAGGGTTGGAGAGTAAGGGGAGTGAGAGGGTTGGAGAGTAAGGGGAGTGAGAGGGGGGGAGAGTGGGAGGGTTGGAGAGTGAGGGGGGGAGAGTGGGAGGGTTGGAGAGTAAGAGGAGTGGGAGGGTTGGCTAGGAGTAGGGAGGGTTAGGTTTATAAGAAGGATGGAATCAGTAGGGTGGCAGTGGGGGAGTAGGGAGGGACTGAGAGGGGTGAGTGGGGGATGAAGGAGGGACTGAGAGGGGTGAGTGGGGGATGAAGGAGGGACTGAGAGGGGTGAGTGGGGGATGAAGGAGGGACTGAGAGAGGTGAGTGGTGGAGTAGGGAGGGACTGAGAGGGGTGAGAGGGGTGAGTGGGGGAGTAGGGAGGGACTGAGAGGGGTGAGTGGGGGAGTAAGGAGGGACTGAGAGGGGTGAGTGGGGGATGAAGGAGGGACTGAGAGGGGTGAGTGGGGGATGAAGGAGGGACTGAGAGGGGTGAGTGGGGGATGAAGGAGGGACTGAGAGGGGTGAGTGGGGGAGTAAGGAGGGACTGAGAGAGGTGAGTGGGGGAGTAAGGAGGGACTGAGAGGGTGAGTGGGGGATGAAGGAGGGACAGAGGGGTGAGTGGGGGATGAAGGAGGGACTGAGAGGGGTGAGTGGGGGATGAAGAAGGGACTGAGAGGGGTGAGTGGGGGATGAAGGAGGGACTGAGAGGGGTGAGTAGGGGAGTAAGGAGGGACTGAGAGGGGTGAGTGGGGGATGAAGGAGGGACTGAGAGGGGTGAGTGGTGGAGTAGGGAGGGACTGAGAGGGGTGAGTGGTGGAGTAGGGAGGGACTGAGAGGGGTGAGTGGTGGAGTAGGGAGGGACTGAGAGGGGTGAGTGGTGGAGTAGGGAGGGACTGAGAGGGGTGAGTGGGGGAGTAGGGAGGGACTGAGAGGGGTGAGTGGTGGAGTAGGGAGGGACTGAGAGGGGTGAGTGGTGGAGTAGGGAGGGGTGAGTGGGGAATGAAGGAGGGACTGAGAGGGGTGAGTGGGGGAGTAAGGAGGGGCTGAGAGGGGTGAGTGGGGGAGTAAGGAGGGACTGAGAGGGGTGAGTGGAGGAGTAAGGAGGGACTGAGAGGGGTGAGTGGGGGATGAAGAAGGAGGGACTGTAAGGGGATGATGGATGAGGGTCAGGTTGAGAGGAAGTAAGAGTATGCCAGAGGGGTTTAAGAAGTGAACGAAGAACCGAGATGGCTGGTTGATGCATGGGAAAAAGAGGAAAGAAGTGAGATGGTTGAGTGAAGGATGAGGAAGAGTTCGATAGGGGATAAGGAAGTGGGACAGTAGAGGGAGGAGGTGAATGACAAAGGTGGTGACGGTACTACAAACAACTACTACGTTTCTATCCGTCTCAGAATATGATTGTTAGTTCATTACTGACACGACAACTTCATTCAATCATTCATCATCCAAATAAAATTGATAAAAGGCCTGCATAGCTATGTGAGAGAGAGAGAGAGAGAGAGAGAGAGAGAGAGAGAGAGAGAGAGAGAGCTACAAGCCTGTGAGTGCATGAGTGTATACAGTTGAGTCTGTATTTGTGTGCAATGTATTAATGTCTAATCAAATACATTTATATGTCTGCTTAAAAGTTTACGCACGTACAGTACACCCACAAACCAATGTTTCGCCCCTTTCCATGGATAGCAGAGCCCGTATTTATCATGGTAAAATTCACTCTTGTTAAGATTTTATTCGTCGGCGTTCATTCATAGCATAGTAGAACCCAGCACTGCTTTGAAACCATAACATAGATTCGTACTGCAAGAGGACGAAAATGGTCCACTGCTTCGAAATGAGCCTGAAACACTTTGGCGAGGTCAGTAGTACAAACATACGAACAAATGCGAATTCTAACATTCTTAATAAATACGGGCCCTGATAAATACAGGCCCATAAAGGCGAAGTCAGGGTTAAAGATGTGCTGGACAGACACACTGGTGTATTAGATTGGTAACGAGACCGATGGTGAGGTTCACATTCCAGAAACCAATGAACAGTACCGGAGAATCCTGACCGGAACTCGACCTATGTTACAAACGAAGCACCAACATCACATATTAGGTAGTATGTCTGATCGTCTAGTGACGAGTCTAACCTTGACATAAATATGTGAATAAGTACAGTACTGTACAGTCGGCGGCAAAAGTCGTGTCGCCCCATATGCTAAGTCATGAAATTCAGTATGGAAATATAAGCTTCATAGGCTCGTAAGCTAAAATATAAGAGAGCTTTATTAATTATACTCCCTGGTTATTATAATTTTGTATGGTGAAATGTGTTGGTTCGATTATTAAACTTTATGTTATCCTTCAAAAAACGATGGCTCCATAGACAAACAACAGAGATGTCGTACAGTACCAATCATCGTGTACACCACGAATGTTCTTGAATAGAGCCCTAACTCTCACATTCCTCACATTGTTATATCTAGAGCTCCTGATATATTGGTCTTAAACCACTGGTCCAACTGCAGTGGAGTGTGTTGCTTTTACAAAAAATACACTACGAGGCACAGCATCTCAAAGTTACACACGCACAAACAGAAACATCATATAGATGCGCAATTTGTGTCTGTGTGTAGGGATGTAAGACTGGTCTGTGACGTGGGTGTGTGTATGTGTGTAAGAGTGGTGGTGTGTGTCTGTTGCCTGGGGTTGCAGACGCTATCCAAGCCACCGCCATTATCCCTGTTCATATCTAGCTAACGAGGTTTTAACGAGAGGAAGGAGTAAGCAAGTTCTGAGCAGACGCACGAGAATATTTGATTAATGCAGGAATGAGGCTGGGAAGGAGGAGGTGGAAGGAGGAACGAAAAGGAGTGGAACTTGTCGGATGTTTGGAGAGGGAAGAGGGAGAAGGGAGGGGTGAAGGTTGGGAGAGGGAGGAAGGAAGGAGGGTTGGTGGAAGAAAAAGGGACGGTACGGGATGGAGGTGGAGGGGAGAGGGACCATGTGGAGGCGGTGGGGAGAGGGATTGGGCAGGGTAGAGATGGAAAGAGGGATTGAGTGCAGAGTGGGAAGGAGAGTGATGGAAGGTAAGGGAGGGTTGTGGCAGCATCCAGAGTGATACGAGAAGAAGCATCGAGTTGGACAAGATTAAAGAAAGAAAATTTGCGGGGTAAAATAAAGGAAAATAGTAACTGAGTGAGTAACAACTAGAGAGAATTCTTTGAAATCTAAGATCGATATCTAACTCGGCAAATGAGTTACATGAAAGCTGGAATTAAGCCCCACTCACCAAGTAAGAGTGATATATAAAATAAGCCACCCTAATGATATTATGAAGTCTAATGTTTGTAGTACCATGCATCTGTCATGTCTAGTATTCACATAAAATGCACAGCGTAATCAAAGAAAACAATATTTCATCGGTAGACTGAAACAATTAGGTATTGGCTACTTCAGCTCCATGTTTAATATTCATTCAATAGCTGTTAATACTTTCACTGAATGTACTGATTTTGGTCTCGAAATATATATATATATATGCAGATAAATAATTTCATCACTGATCTAGGAGTATGCAGATGTCCACAAGGAAAGAAGATCTTTCGTGCATTCACATCTACTCGAGAAATAAATATATATATAAATATATATATATATAGTTTTTTTTCTCTTTCCATCTAATATTTATATAAGCGGTATCTTCACACTTCTGCGGGAGGTATAACACTTTGAACCTTCCGTAACTTTACACTCAGAGAATGTTTCGTTTTACAAACCTCACGAAGAAATGGTGTTCAGTGAATGGTTGTGAAGCAGCAGATGGATGCTGTATGTTTGGTAACTGTTAGCAGGAGGAAGGTTGGAGAGATTGAGAGGGTTTACAAAGTTGTTCACATCACAGTATTAACAGGCAATGGATGTGTCATGTCTACGTTATAATAATTGTCATCTATACTTATTATACTGACTCAAACCACACCATCCAAGTCATATATTTCACACCTACAGTATGTACAACGTTACAATCAACCTATCAACAAACTGTTTCCCCCTCCCTATAGAACCCTCCCACCTCTCAGACTACAATATTTTCCTAAACTACCACCCTTCATATTCCCTTTTTACTCTCATCCCACGGCACCAACTAACCTCATTTGTTTGTTAAATAAATATACAGTTATATCTAAGAGACGAAGCAGGCAAGAAGGGATTGATGATGATGCTGTTCCTCTTGTTATTGTCGCTGATGATGATGAAGACAGAAATAATAATGATAATAATGACGACGATGATCACTCTGGGCAACTGTGAGAGAGATCCAATGTTGAAAAGAGTATCAAAAGTGGAAAAAGATATCTAACTCCCCCCCAAAAATATACACACACACACACACACACACACAGAAAACACACAAGCACACCCATCTGATAATAATATGTATGAGTGCGCCTAATAACACGAGTGCATGTGTGCGTCCCAGGGTAATCATGCAAAGCTTTACCTGCCCCGTGTGTCTGCCCCGTAAATAAAGCTCTCTACAGTGTGACATTCTGAACCAACTGGACGGACGCACTCGAGCATCAAAAAGTTGGACAAATGTTTACCAAGTACGGTGCAGGTGACAATAAAAATTTGCTCTATTCTGCGTGTGGCCATTTGAGTTACAGTAGGCATGTAATATATTTCAATTACTGTATATCGGAATGAAAATGTGCTTAAAATGAAACGTCAACACTCATAATGGTAGACTATTATATACATGTATATTTGAGCCTTGGTACTGTAATTTGGTGAAGTGCTGACGGAGATGCTTTTAAAAGATCTAGTCCATAACGTACGATGCTTGAATGGAAATGTGTTCAGAATACAACATTAAAAACTTATACTACGGGACTGTACTCTCATGAAATAGAATAACATTTCTATTGTTGGGTGTAAGTTTACATGTAGTCTCCTCTTTTCACCAGTGTCCATTAGTTTTTTGCTTTGGCTGTTGACAGTAGATAATATTATTATGCTAAAAGTCATTCTTAAACATGAGAGGGATAAGTGGTACATTCATTACTTCTCACTGTCTGATAACGAACTTGAAGCCCGGCATTCACTAGTTACATATTCGCCTATTGCATCAACGCTGGGCAAACGTTGTACTGTTGCATGTCAAGCTGTAATACAAAGATAAGTAACGGGCTTGACATTTCTGTGTTTTTTGTTGTCACATCAAAGCTGGCAAAGTTTTTTATGACGTAACATGACGTAACTTGGCGTAAAAATTACGTTAAAATGTCCAATATTCTATTTATCGGTTATAACCATAAAGAAGAGCTCGTCGAGCTGCTAAAATCGAGCGCCAAATGTACCGCTTGAACAGAAGCTCGAACAGATTTATTCCGTTAGGGCCGCTAAAAACGCGCACCAAATGTACAGCCATGGATGATAGTGCTGGACCAGGGTCCAAGGAGTGTTGGAAAGCAACTGAACAGAGTTCGAACAAGTTAATTTTCCAAACCATTCTTAACGTTGAGAGAGGTTTAGAAGACTCACTTTTTCGAACTCTGTTCAGTTACTCTCCAACACTCCTTGGACCCTGGTCCACCACTATCAGTCGCGACTGTACGTATGGCAACTGGCAAGCGGCCTCAGATCGTGGAATATTTTTAACTAACGCAACAAGACTGAAATGCTTTCACATATTATAAAGTTAATATTGACTATTTCTAAACTCCAGAGTGCATCTTTCCCGGGCAACGCTGGGTAGCCTATATACCTACGCTAGTATAGTATAAGGTGAGTGGTTGGTAACAATATTATGATATACAAGTGGATACCCGCCTTTAGAGGCTTTTGGCTTACGAAAGATAACATCACTGCTGATTGAGTGATTGATATTAGGCGTCACAACAGCAAGGTCATATAGCTCCAGGAGAAAGTCACACAGAGCTGAGACTGCAAGTAGGAAAGAAATAGAAAGAAAAGAGGGATAG
This sequence comes from Petrolisthes cinctipes, assembly GCA_033782935.1. Lineage (NCBI taxonomy): Eukaryota > Metazoa > Arthropoda > Malacostraca > Decapoda > Porcellanidae > Petrolisthes > Petrolisthes cinctipes. Next base: position 13,329 of record JAWQEG010003138.1, read on the forward strand.
TTGAAAAACTGAAAGGGAGTGGCTGGGACCGAAAGGATGCCAAAATATTCAAAGTATTGCCCATCTCACTATAGGCAATACCCCTCCTACGGGGACATCACTACTGAAAGGAACCACTCAACACAAAGCTATTTCAATCTAAAAAGAAATCCCTCAACACAAATCTATTTTAATCTAAAAAAGGGCAAAAGATTTTTTTTAATTAATAAGCAAACAATCCTGACGTCCATTATGCAAAACTATTAATTTTTTGTTAACTCATTAAAAAACCTCTAGGCTTAAACAATATAATAGAATTGATGGCAGATTCATGGGTCTATTTATGTATTATTATAGGGCAGGAAAGGAGATAAAATTCCTGCCTTGCAACTGTATGAGGCTAGAACAAGAGTCTGCTGGACCAGACTCACTTAAACCACCAGTGAAGTACTTAATTATTTTCACTCACCCTGTGTACCACCGCCAACAGCAGCTGTCTGGTATTCAGGAGGAGTTTCTTTATTTAACAGGCTGGCAGTTGGCTGTTTCGGGTGAATTTTAAGGCTCAGCAGGGGAAGATTTTCAAATTAAATGGAGCACTCACCGACAAATGGAAACTGGTGGCGTCTGGCGCTTCTCGTCTACCAATGTGTACGGCAGACAGGCAGGCAGGGAGGCACAGGACATCACTCACTCACTCACTCCCTGTGCTGTGGAGAGTCATTTTAAAACATAAGTTAAACTCTTCAGAAAATTGTAGTTCCGTTTCATAGTAATAACATAATCTGGTAATATCAATAGTAAATGAATAAACACTGGAAAACTAAAAGCAAAGTACATCATACATTGAAAATAGCTAAACATGTTCGCAAGTGTCATAATTGCAATGTTCCAATATTTCACACTACCAAGGCAGAGACGTTTAGAAAAGGGCGATTGGTTGACGCTGTATCATCCACCCGCTGTTATCAGTCTGTATTTTTGTGTATTAAAAGAATTTGAATCACTACGAAATATACTAGTACCCTACGTTGGTATGAATCTGAATATTGACGTGTTACTGTAATGAAATAACAATATGGTGAACACTACATTTATGTGACATGAATTACTGGTGTAGTACTTGGCGTATTTTGTGTCACGATACATCTATTTGTTTTTATTTACCGTTGTTTAACATGTGACGACTAATTATAGGCTTTATGAAGTAATTAATTTAAAGTATGATAAACACGAACACAGTTTCTACATAGCAAGAGTAATCGATTATGCCAGCCAATCTTCAACGTCTCCTGGATAACCATAATTATTATTGACCTTGTCTTTTCCTACACCATCATTTGGGATGAATTATATGTAATTATATGTTTACTGTAATGATATATGACCGCCCTCTATTGGTAAAGGGATAACTACTAATTATAGGAAGCTGGTCACTGCTTTGGCAACACAATATAACAAAGTATGCTCAGGAAAGAGGACACACTACATCAATTGACAAGCATTTCAAAACATGGAATACATTTCTTGATTACTAAAAGATATTACTATGTTGTCAGATTTTAGGTTACACTCTGCAATGCATGTAGAGGTTTAGTAGCAGCTTTTCTGTGAGACTCGTAATCATACAGGAAGAATCATATACAAAACAACATACAAAGGACATATACAAACCAACATTGATATATTGAACACATAATACATAACACGAAATACTAAATATAAGCGAACACAGTCATGATACAATAATACATAGTAATATGTGACTTGATGCATGTGGTCTTAGAGATGACGGTACCGCTGGAGTTATCAGTAGGATGATCCGAGGTGTAGCCTAATGTTTCTCTAGCCACTTGGACATATAATTAAATCCTGACTTGGTGTTAAAGCAAAAATAAAACGTTTGTTTCTTAACGTAGCGTTCAACTGGGCTCAACCAATCAAGATCCCCGTTTCATTCACCATAGGGCCACTTTATACGATGAAATCTTGTCCAGAGATATCTATCCGGGGCGGTATTGTAAGTACTGTACATAATACCGCATAAAGAAAATGATTGTGTGTATGTTTAATATAGTGCGCTATGGTAAGGATGTAAAATTATGACAAAATGAGGAGACATGTCGACTTCTGTCATTAAGCGAATTAGGCATCGAGAAGTAATTTTTTATTTTTGTTATTTTTGTTATTTACCTTTAGTACAAGCCGCTAAAAGCTATGAGATTATTTGATACATGGTGGAAAATTAATATGAGTAAATATATGTAAACAATCACAGTAATATCATGAAAGAGAGCAAATGAAATACGAAATAATATGAAATAATAATAATAATAAACATATTGTACAGTACAGTACGTATAGCGGGCAGGAAAAGTGAGTGTGTTATATAAGTCATCCCTTACGTCTTTTGGCTTGTCCAGTATTGTCATTTAATTAACAGATATACGTCAACCTATACTTCTCTGGACCTTCCTCTGACCTAAAGGTGAAACATTCAGCGAACAGTATATGATTCGAATAAAACTGATAACTTTTGTATTATGGAAATAGTATACTTAAAACTTAGCAAGAGTGGATTGACAATATTAGGTGGTTCTCGTGGAATTAGAGACAAATGCACATAATTGTCATCGCTTGTACAATTGCACACAAATGCTGAACTTTAAGGCCAAATTTGCTAGAAAATGTACTAATAACAGCTTTGAAAATGTGACGATTAATATAGCTGTAGCAATGTTTCTATGTATACTGGGGCAATAATTTTCACACATCCTTTTTCCTGCCATTACACACTACCAATAGAATTATAGTTATGAGTGACTGAGGAGGAGGAAAAGATACGAAAATTATGCTTGTAAATGTACAGGGTAATGCCTGACACGGAGAATGGACTGGGAACAAATCAGCTGCGGTTCCTGATAAACATGTTATCAGCTTTCCGTATCCATCAATGTTGACCAAAAATTAATCAGTGTTTTCTTATTCGTATACGATTTATTAAATATAATATCTATTCTTTTACTTGTATAATACAGCCAATTCTCACGCAATAATCAAATAATTAACTAAGTACTTTATGTAATTATTTGCTTATTCATTAATGCTATTTATATACTGAGAAGGAATTGAATAGGTATACATAAGATCATGGCTTAGATGACAACTTACCAGCAACATGCAACATATATGCAAGTTTGGAAACCACCTTGATGGGCGCACAGCATACAAATATATCAACACAATAATGGAAAAGGTAAAAATTCTAAAAGAAATATAACCGTTTCGGAAAAGCGGGCAGCAGTACAATTTTACCACGAACCATTTACGGCAGGACGAGAACACCGTGTAACGCAAAGTGTATGTAAAAAGTAAGCGAATGGAAATGACAGAGAAGCAGGAAATGAGAGAAGGAAGGCAAAATGTTCCAGTCTTAGTCGGAATAAACAGTGGGAGAGCTAATTACCACTGACATTAATGGAGGACCTTACTGCCTACAAGAGAACAGTATTTCCTAATTACAGTGTTAGTCTCCAGCCTTTACAAAGCTGTTACACACAAACACACACACACACACACATACACACACACACACACACAACGAGAGGTGCGTGTACTAATATAAATAATGAGATACGGGAAAGAAGGAAGAAAAATATTTTTTTCTAACCCATTTCAATAAGAATTAAAACTGATGTGTATGAAAGGAATATTTATGTATAATTAGCTGATGCAGGAAAAATAATAACCTTGCAGTTGAGTGTTCCTTATTTTGGGTGTTGTTTTTTTCTCCCATTTTGGTAGAGAGCATTTTATTTAAATGTGAAATGTGTTATGGGGGAAACAGTTCCCCTGTCAGTTCTCATTTTAAAATAAAAATTTGTCATGTGCTCGCCGCGATATTATGTGCATTTACATAGCTTCCGATTTTATTGGAGCTCTTTACAATGGTGCAATAAATGACCTTATATGTATTTATTTATTTAAAAATATATATAATTTTGTTGTATATATGATGCATAAATATTTGAGTACTATTAAGTAGGATTACATCCACGGTGAATGGCTGTGAAGTATATGAATAATATCATAATGAATTCAGAAAGACAATATTGTAACCGTAAATGTATATATTGATGTAAATAGTAAGAAAGATCCAATGACAAGATGTAATGGAAGCACCAATATTGTAAATGATCAAATTACACGCCTACCACATAAATCCAGAATCAAAAGGAACCTCACAAACACACAAAGCAGTAGAGTTAGCTTATATATACACGATAAACGGCGAAGGTCTAAAACCAGAAGAAAGGTACCCGCGGTGTTTGTTAACCTGCGTCACCGGTTAGCAACAACAACAACAACAACAACAACAACAACAACAACATCCACAACAACAGCAACAATATCAAGAACAAAAACAGCCTCAATAATTTTGGCAAGATTGAATGTTAACATATATACTTGTAATGATGAATGAGATTGTCTATAAAAATACAACCTGAATCAAACGAAGAGGACGCCTGGTCTCCCTCGCTCCAACACCTGCAGAAGGTAAGTGTGAGGCGAGGTTTTAAACAGGAGAAACTAGTGCAGCGTGGCAGAAGTTTATCTCGTGTTAGTGAAAGTTTGCTGTAGTTTGGGGAGTTGTGGTCGACAATGTGCAGGCATTTTAGGCAGGAAATGGATAATTCTGCTTTCTCTTTTACTTGCCATTACTGGTTGCATTGTTCTAATGATAGAAATGTCACTCTGTCCAATTATTTTTATATCACCTGCAGATACCCATAACATATTTCAGCAATACGAATGTACTGATTACAGCACGATAATATCAATACACGCTCGTGTACACAATATTTTATCTTCTTGTAAAAATATATGATTTACATGATGGTGCAGCTATATGCTATACCTTCATTATACAATAACCTTATAATATTTTAGTGGCACAACAAATGGGACATAAACTTTGTCAACAACCGTACACACAATTGGAAGGTTATCCTGGTTGGCAAGCATAAGTGATGAACCGATGAATGACACAGCTAATGAAATATGAATAGATAAAATACATTACTAGTATAACTAATGGAGGAGCGTTAAACCGTACAATGGATGTTGATTTTCTATAGTATTATCCACAAAGTTAACATTACATATTTAGTTTTATGATGGGGAGGTAATTAACCCCACGATGCTAATGTTTGTGAAGGACACGAACATTTTCAAGCTGCTATAAAACTCGTGAATAAGTGATATATTAGTGTGTTGTATACAAGGATAATAGTACAGTAAATTGTTTCATGAGAGGCGCTGTTTGAGAGAGAAGTAATTGTCAACATTTTCTCGGCAATATCTTATCTCCTTGTTTGTTGTTTGGTAAGATGAATCTCAAGAAACGTATCTCTGAAGGCGTCACTGTTCTTGGTATAACTAAAAACAAGAATGGTTTGATTCCCACGAACCTTGGAAAATCATTTATGAGAGAATTTTTTTTTATAACGACTAGATATCACAAACATTGTAATAATAAAGAGGTGTTTCATGTATATATCTGTCATGTGTACATTGCTGTTAACTTTTTATGAGACTAATAATTGTTAAGGTAACTGCACCAACATGCTACCCTACACAGCTTTATATCTCATAAAATATTTTAGTCACTAGCGTGTTCCAGTAATCGTTTGCCGCTATGCACCCATACGACATTATAGCAAGTTTTTAGTAGCTAATACTGTACTCTAATTTTCACTTGGCCTGCTTGTGTTTCAATTATTGGAGAGCTATTGATTCCTCCAAACTGGTATATGAAACAAATCTCCCTACCCATATTATGAAGTAACCTGTCTCCTGCCACAATATTATGGAGTCAATAACACTACAAATCGTCCATAAAATGTTTACTTCCTCAATTCGGGAAATATGGCCCCTCGGCTTCCACATACACTAATGTTACCTAAGCTAATGTGGTTTGCTTATAGTCTCAATCTGTTTGTCATTATGTTTGTCTGTCTGTCTGTCTGTAAACTAAATATCTTGAAAAATTATGATGAAGTAGTAAAGAGAAGGTCGGAAGGAGTTGCACTTTATGTTTGTGGATCTAAATAAAGCCTATTACAGGGTGCTGAGAGCAGTTGTGCTATTGTATGAGAAAACCTGGAGTGGCAGAGAAGTGCCAGGCCTCTGTGAAGGTGACACAGCATATGCATGAAGTGGTGAGTGTGAGGTAGGAATGACGGATAAGTTGAAGGTAAATTTTGGGATTGTACCAACGAACAGCCATCAGCTAATACCTGTTTGTAATAGTGATAGACAGTGTGACGGACGACAGACTCCTATTTAGACTATTTCCAATCCACATTTCATAAACATTCTGTCATGCCTAGAGTACATTTATATAGCTTGACCTAAACGTAATTTAAATATATACAAAGTTTTTAGTAGATTTCAGTGATATAAATTGTCGACAATCAACTACTTGTGTCAATGTTTGGTGTCAGTTGTCTTGTTTGTCGATACTCTCACTGAAAAAGTTCAGAAACTGTAAATGAGGGAAAGCTGCTAATTCGCCAGGTCTGATTTAATTAAGGGAGTAGTATACATTTGGTACATTAGAGTGCCTTGATTCCTCCTAAGAATGTCAGAAAACAAAACCAATTAATATATATAATGGTATCCTTTTGGTTGGAGGAATCAGTTGCTCCAAATTTACTACCAGTAGTATATTTTCTACTTTTTCCTGCAGTCATTTATCAACGTCTCTTTCCTGCTGACCTCTTTCCAACCAGTACTTTTTTCCTTCCCCGATTTTCCCTTGCTTCTCATTTCTCTTTCCCTCTCGTCCACCTGTAGTTATTTTCTCCTTCCTCTTCTCTCATCTCTTGACAATCACTCAGAAAGCCGACCCATACACTCACCCGTCGACAACCCCATCCTCACCACAGTTGTCCCTTCCACCACACATTCACATTTCTACCATCTCTCTCTCTCTCTCTCTCTCTCTCTCTCTCTCTCTCTATCCACCAGTCAGCGCCACTGTCCCTCGTCCGCCCCCAACCCCAGCCACCCCTCCCCCCTCCACACGGCAGATGGGAAGACATCAGGCGGGGAGTGAGGTGTAGTGGGGTGCAAAACGGTGTGTGTGTGTGTGTGTGTGTGTGTGTGTGTGAGGCGGCCAAGAGTATTCCTGTGCATTTATGTAAGCAAATTCATTTTCTTTCTTACTCTCTGATATGAGTGAATAGACTACCCATTCCTGTGTGCGTGTAGCCTACTCTCTGTCTGTGTGTGACATCATACAAACACAGGAATCCGACAATAAGCGAGCCCCTTTTACAGTAGAGTGGCCTTTATGTGGATCCCTTAAGAGTTCATGCCGCTAAGAGATAGACAATGCCTTCGTGGTTGTAGTCACGTATGTACTCAGTAGAGACAGAGGAAAAAAACATGACGCCAGCTCTTGTCATTTATCTCAACACCTGAGCAAAATACACGATTTTACTGATATACGATCTCGTTTCTTCGTGCACATTGGCTGTCACTTGTGAAATATTACCTCCGTATACAAATGAGCTGAATGTGATATAGAGGTCGTCGATTTATTTTGCGTCGCAGGTTTTAATTGCTGTAAACGACATGTTGATGAACTACAAAGAATCCCTTACTAAATATGTTATGTGTTCCAGGATTAGTTCAGAAAATACATTCGTCAATAATATGTCCACGACTCTAGAGTTGTCAAAATGGAAATGTCCAGGGGCTTGGCACTATAATTTATAATGGCACTATAATAATTTATATTGATAGGACATGATATATGATAGAGTATAAACTAGTAATTATCGTCTCTCATCGCCCTGCCAGGCTCACACCCTCCAAACTCTTAAGGGGGTGCGGGAATAGGGGGACAGGCTTGGGGGGGGGGTTTAGGGGGGTGCGGGGTTTTTTGGGGGGTGCGGGTTTTCTTGGGAGGTGCGGGAATAGGGGGACAGGCTTGGGGTGGGGGGGTTAGGGGGGTGCGGGAATAGAAGACAGGCTTGATACCCCCCCCCCCCCCAAGCCTGTCACCTACTCCCGCACCCCCTTAACACAAACCTTTTTAACAACCAAAACGTTCCGACGCTTTAAATTCTAATTTACGGTCAAAGGTTTCATACCAAGCATTATTCAAGATTGAACTTGCCCGAAGGACGAGTTACTTTGTGAGTTTGTCGAAGAAATGGCTAGAATTATAATTATGTAGTGATACTGGTAGGTGGTGAATGCCCAAGAGATCATATCCTATGAAAACCCTTGCTGAATGAATAATGATGTTAATGCACTGTAGGTTTTACTCAGAACTTCGCCTTAAAACGAAACATTCAAGAGAGGGCAAAGAAGTGTTGGTGATGCATAAAACAATGCGTCAAAACGATGAAGGCAATATAAGCAATATAAGCCACGATGATCGGGATGTAATTAGTAATGCCGTCAAGTGCAAGGGGTCATCTAATTCCACTGTAACCTTGGGGACAGTATAATGAACAGATAGGGATAAGAACTTTGGCAACTGTGTGCAGCTTCTAGACATACAAGTTGCACTATCTCAGTGGGTTAGAACCCTTGCCTTAGTGGGATATATAAGACGCAGTTCCAACTCACTCCCGACAGTGAGCCACTAGAGGCTGCGACAACACCACTTCCACAGCACCTCTTGAACTCCTTTCTCCTCATAAGTTGATTATCTGGGAACTTCATCATAACACAAACCTGACAATCTGAGAAGGGTATTTCAAGCTGTTTAGCACTGCAGCACAACCATTATTTTATAATATTCACATAACCTGTGGCTCAAGAATTTTGGGAAAGCAAATATCGACACTTCACATACAGAATACTTGCAAAGTGTGTATCCACAAGATGGAGAGAATGATGCACGAGGTTTTTGTTATGCTGGTAGCACTTAGTTGCCTTTTTGACTGTGGAATCATGGCAACAGAGGAAATAAAATCCTACCCCCGTGATCTTCCTTGCCCAGCCGCGGATGACATCACTCCTTGTCTGTGTACGGTCTTAACCAACGGTAGAATGGAAATGGATTGTTCCTATGTCACCAGCAACGATCAGTTGGCTAGCATATTCAACGATGCCGTCATTTCTATGAAAAACTTCGAATATTTTATCATGGATGGCAATAATTACCTTAACAGCATAAGAGCAGGGGACCTAGGAGTGGATATTACATTTGAGAAGATCATCATTACCTCCGGAACTCTAGATACGGTAGAAAGTGAAGCCTTCATGTACAGCTACGACACGCTGATGCATCTCGAAATCAGATACACTTACCTATATTCTTTCCCTTTTAGTGAAATTGCAAGGTTCAATCAGCTCGCAGTCTTGGATCTTGATAATAACCAATTGTTTGGTTTCCCAGTGTTGGGATCGGTAACACTTAAATATCTCGACCTGCACCATAACCCTCTAGGGGGGATATCCCCAACATCCCTAGCCAATCTCCCGTCACTTGAGGAGATTTTCTTGTACGAAACTGGAATCACCCATATTTCCCCAGGTTGGTGGGATACATACATTTTTAATACAAAACTCCGCGGTACAGTGACTGGTATGATTAATACACCAGTGTGTTTGTAAGAGTCAAATGGTCACCATTAAACTGGTTTATCTAAATGATACTACAGTGTGAATTAGTATTGTAGACACACTTCAACTAATACACCAGCCACTGTGCCACATACATGATTGGTCAGAATCATAAGGGAACACTCGCCGATACCACTTTGATTGATACAGGCAATTGCATTATTTTGCAAACATTTTCAAAACGTGCAACAAGTAATTTACGTAATACTTACTATACTTGTTCAGTACATTTTGCTTCTTTATTTGTACCATGCTTTTAAGTACAAAATACTTGAAAACTAACGATAAATCATTACTTTTTATGTAAGTCAATCTTGGTAACTTGTCTTGGTCATCTCCCAACCTTAATATAGGAAGTTAACCAGCAAGAGACATGGATTTCTCAGCATATTCCATCTAAGTAAAGCTCTCAAATAAAAATATCAAATGAAATCAATCAACCACAATGGGAACGAAGCAATACCACATAATTAAACATTTGGTAAGCATTACTAAATAAGTATCTACCGCTATAAATAACTATTAATTTCCTGTGACCAGGTACATTCACCGGGTTACCACGGCTCTATTACATACACCTTGCTGGTAATGGACTTCAGGTGCTAGAGACGGGTACGATATACCTCCAGACTTCATCCAACAGTATATTCCTGTACGACAACCAGCTCACAGAAATAGAGGAAGGCGCTCTCATGGGTAAGTCCCATCACTCTTATAATTATATATTCTATGAATAATAATAATAATAATAATAATAATAATAATAATAATAATAATGATAATAATAATAAAATTATTATTATTATTATTATTGGAGCCAAACATTGATAACCATTATCTACCAGTAAAATGTTGAGTCAAGTTATTACATTCTTACCCGTTGTCCACAGGTCTTCACGGAATATTGGACGTGAGCTATAACCTCCTGACCGATCTGCTTGAACCTGTCTTTAAGCCCCTCATTGAAAATAATGTATATTTCAATGCTGCAGGTAAGGCTTTCGCTACACTGCCAATCCATATCATCTCCACACCACTGGACTGTACTGTATATTTAATCAAAATACCCCCCGAGCTACTCTTCACCACACCATACTATGTTACACCTCGTCACACTACAAAGCACCACACCACACCACACTATACCATATTACAGCACAACACCAGAACACATTACTCTACACCATATACCAACACACCCTATCCTCATGACACTACACCACACCCACTACACATCACACACCTCTACATCCTACACACTATACATCATCAAACCATAACACCACATACCATCCAATGCCATACAACACTCCACCATCCAGTCCCTTACCATACAACACCATACTTCAAACCTTTTCAAAAATAGCCTACTCAGTCTCAGCTCAGTGCCTATCAAATGTTTTCTCTTATTCACTATCTTAGTATAATACTATTTGACATTCTTCATTTGCATTTACTATCCACTGTACACGTCAATCCATATTTTCGTATAAAGTCTGAGTGAACCAGGTGATACACCATTTACTCTGATCAAATTTTCCTTTAAATAACATAAGCAATAATTTTTTTAATATATTTGCAAATGGAACAAGAACTATTACTGCAACATCGCTTGGTATAAAGGATTATAAGGATGTATATAAGGTGTATAGTACAAGTGGAAGATATATATGTCTACCGTCAAATGTACTCATTATTTTTCCACTGCAATACAACTAATTTATCATTAGTGTTGGCACATAAGTAGATAACGCATTTGTAGAGAACGGAGAATCTCTTATCATGCTAATTAATCCAAAGAAACACAACTATAATAGGTGAAATATTCATGTTTTTCTAATCTATGCTCTATTTTCTTTAAGCTGGCGAAAATGTATAAAATTACGCCAATAAAATACACATCTCGACAACATAAAAATAGTGGAATGTACGTGAAACATGTATCTAAGGTCAAGAATCAGTGAATGTTCGCCAATAATAATAATAATATTAATAATAATAATAATAATAATAATAATAATACAGATCTATTCATAACAATTTTGAACTACCGCCCTCGACATGATCAAAATATTCCTTGGTTTCTTTACTTCCCCGCCCCCGTTCCCGTTGAAGGAGAACCTGTTGGGTAAAATAGAGAATAATTCCTCTGTTATGGTACAGCTTTATTACACAACCATTACTTGGCCATTATTCTGCCTTGATGTTCATCTTACTTTAGTTTAGGGAGAATTAAGTTGCTATGGGTAGTAACGTTTCCCTGCCTTACACTCATTACTTTATATGTTAGCAAACTTTATGTCCACCTAATCAACATGCATTTTTTTCAATCATTTATTCGACCTCCTTCCATCACGAATGGAAGAAGGTTGTGGAAATAATTATGAATATTGACTGTGACCATATTATGCAGAAAACCCTCTGATTTGTGGATGTGAGATAGAATGGCTCTGCGTCAACCCCACATACACGAGCCACCTGATGGACGCTGCATCCTGCCCTGGCGGAGAACTGGTGGCGAATCTTGAGGATAGCGTCTTCATCAGTTGCCATAAGGTTGTAAACCCTGGATTTGCAGCTTGAAATTTATCAACTTTTCCTAAATCTCAATGCACTTGTACACTTTATGAAATACCTCGTGCAAACAATGTTATATTCACCAATTCTTTGTACTGCATTTGAGACCTTGTTCATAAAAAAAAGAAAAAAAAAAGAATGAATAAGCATGTATCTGAATGGATCATAATCCAGAGGCTAATACTTATACTTGGGGACCCACTAAGAAGCATAACATACCGTACTAGGTATAACACCAAAACATATAATGCAACTCATTAATATTATTTGTGCATGAAAGAGTTAGTGTCATAGGAGTAACACACAAGTTCTACTCGTGACAAGAAAATCATACACTTTAAAACAAACTGATACATGTAGAAGAGTTTAACACATATGGAATAAGTGAAATTAGGCATATTTTTCTGTTACTACATGTAGGATATTTATATTTCTAATGGTATTATACGAACGGAACACATTAGGTGACATCTGTTTAATGCAGACTGGGGTGATTTACTTTTCTATGGTATCATCTTGGCTTTGAATCTATGTATTTATATGACTCTTACTTTAAGTTTCTGTTATCATATTCTTTTCTCGTTGTGAATAATCCTGCATTATTCTCTTCACATTGTTCTTGTTTTTTCTTCCGTATCAAGAGAAAGATGATTAACTAGGCTTGCTTTCAATGGTTAGGCATCAGAATAACAGTTGCTATACTTAGTTCTTTGGGCCAAGATGAAAAAAGAATAAGTTAGATCACACCCATTATTTAGTATTTAAGATCAACTGTAATAATTCTACACTTATAAAGGTGATGGGTGACATGATATTATTACTGGCATTACTTTCTTATTATATTTGTTGTTCCATCTTTTCTTCGACTTTTACTTCTCTCATCTGTACTAATTCCCATTCCGATAAAGATTTCTTGACTCTTTACTTCGTCATTTCTTTCTCGTTCTGATTTTCTAATTAATAGTTTTATATAATTTACTACACTCATCAGTCCACGTTTTTTCAAAGTTTTGCAATCTTTCTACAGAGGAAACTCCTAGCAATAATTCCTACATAAACAGTTCGCAGAATATTATATACATTACTTCGTCCCATTAATAATTAATGCTTTTCTCTATTATGACAATTTGATTAATTAGTTCCTGATAGCCTTCATGACAATTCCACAAAGTGTCAATAATATTACCGACTGTTAGCTAAAGGTGTTAGTTATTTGGGATTGTATATGATGAGGCAACGGATGATATTATTGTCAAGCACGTTAAAAGTTTTTTTTTCTTTTCCATTCCTATTTTGATATTTAGTATCTATGTATACGTTTATACCTTCATTTTCATTTGAAGCTTCTTTCTTTGGTTGTCTTTGAAAGTATATATTTGTATATCGTTCTGGTATTTACACTTTATGTGACACTTTACGTACATCAGAAGTACAGGTATATATAGCATAGAGAATAGCTATCAAAAGTTTTTATTTTCATATTAATCTCTTGCCGCTGGTACATACCAAAACCAACAATTCCGGGTACTGCAGCTTCTGAATGCATTATTATAGTTTGGGGAGTGTAAAATCATAGTACACTTGTTTTCATGTAAAAAAAAATTTCGAATGCTTCAAAATTTTCTCGAGTAGAATAAAATTGCCTAAGTTGATTGATGTTTAAATGAATAGGCATTATCTCTCCATGTTTTACAACACTGTTCTATTGGATTTATAAGTGGTTATATAAGAAGTCTTAAGCTGGACTCCATAATAATACCACCCTGAACCTTTAAGAACTAACATAACTTTGAGACGTAGCAGAAATGTATGCAGCTCCAATTATGAAAACTATAAGCCAACTACCAGGATGGAAAATATCCTCAGTTATAATATTTGCACTAAATTTGGAAACAAATATTGCAACATTATTATGTTAAAATGTTTATTCGTACTACTAAAAGGGAAAATTTAAGTAAAATAGTTTATATAAGATATCTGGGTTGCAGTATCGGCCTTGAACTCGGACCATTTTGGTACAGTCACGAGCACTAATAAGTAAACAGCCTTAGTTGAAGCTTTGTACAGTCCAATTCACCAACAAAGTAATTCCATTGGAGATTTTATTGTATATTTAATTACTGTCTGTTGGTATTCGAAGCACACCTGAATACCAATTAGTGCTCGTGACTGTACACGGAGAGAAAGTTACCACTACACCAACCCGCTGCCCAGCCGAAGTTGGAATCTTTGGCAGGAGATGTATACAACTGATTGGAGTCACATAATGGTACAAAACACAGACTAGTTATTATCCTTTCATGTAACATTCTTTTCCTTAACTTGGAAAATGTTTGTTGTTCAGGGCTATTGTCTGAGTGCTATCATAACACTGGTTCTATATTTGTTGTTCAGTGTTCTTCGTCGAGTTTGACATATGTGTGTGTGTGTGTGTGTGTGTGTGTGTGTGTGAGTGATTATGAAAATTTTGCCTTCTATACAGAGTACTGTAGATATGCAGTAAGACTTTCGCATTGAAAGATGTTTCAAATGAAATTTTGAAATCCAACACAGTAACCAACAGCCGAAGCCAATAATGAGCATTTTGCCCGAGAGTCATGAGCGGAACTCGAAATGTGTTACAAACGAAGCACCAGCATCATATATTAACCCTTCTGTCTGATCGTCTAGTCAGACTACCTTTGTTAAATCCAGACTTCGCCTACCGGCATCCAAGGGGTGGCGAAATTCTGGATCGTGGTTGTACTGTACGTTAGTGGTAATGAAACAGTTCGATTGTATGTGGGTTACAAAATTATACTTAATATACAGCCAGGCATTGCTATACTCTTCATACACAGTACCTATCCATTCCCGATCCATAGTACCAAGCATAGCCTCCAAAAAAAATTTGGTAATAAAACAAATGAATATAGACAACACTAAACCAAAAATTCTGGTACATTGCTAAGAAACCTGATGTTTATTGGTACGCCGGTAGTTAAGGGAGTCAATATTATTACAATCATGTAGTTTATGAATTTCCATATTCTCCTTTAGTAGCACTCAATGAATGATAAACGTGAAAGTAAATCAATAACAGCGATATCATAATATGCTGTAATAATTTTATACGCAACATACAATTAATGTTAATATCATAACTTAAACACAATACAGAGCAGTGATCACTTCTCTTTGTTAGTGTATATAACGAATAACACTACTGTGCACTCGGCAAAAAGAGTATTGGAACCCCCCCTCCCCCTATGGATAGTGATGTGTAGGGTTGGTATTCATGAGTAATTCTATTCACGATTTACTGTATCATTATCATCTGACGAGGTGGGAATTATATTCAGTCGAAGCAGACATAACAATGTTGCACAAGAATTATCTTAATTGTACGTCTTTCCCTATTCATTCGTAAGCCTATGATTTTACTGTACACTACTTCGCCACATTTGACAATCAATCGTCCCCACATCTTCGTTATCTCTTTTGCTGAATCTGCCTCAAAAATATTGAGTGTGCTGTTCAGATTCCATGAATATTTTACCTTCACACATGGGGTATGGCTCTCATGTGTGGGGTGGTTCTTCCTTCACAACTGGCAGAGGCCAGTGACAATGTCCTCCTTTGTAGAATGACATACTATCTACATTATCATCACATGTCACTGGTCTCTTCCTTCCCCCTGTTCACAAAACTAAAAAAGGAATTACAAAAGTCTGATTTCATTAAGAGTAGCAAACAATAAATCTTTATTCCTCTATATCAGATTATAATGATGGCTTTAACATAGAGGCATATAAGGAACACCACGGATTAAGGAAGAGAGATAATAATAACCAAGATTTTCTGGTCGTAACGTAAAAGAAAATTGCTGAAATTATGTAGAACATGTAATACGTAAAAAAACTGAAAGATGAATAATTAATGGAAATGAGAGAAACACCAAAGAGGAATAGAAGGAAGAGTAACATTGTTCTAAGAAGTGCTTATCTGCATTATATTCAGGAGAGACAGATTCATAACAACATGAGTAGATTACCTGTTCTTTATATCATAAAAGCCTGAAGTCAAAGTCTGGTGTTAAGAAAGCTACGTACGAGTTTAATTCACACCTTGAGTGTATGTGAAGAACAGAGAATGTGTCAGATACTTCCCTCTCCTCATAGACAATAATATAGTAACATTTCAAGCTGCTAATAACCCCACTTAACATTTCTATGATGATCTGATATGATGATTTGATATATTGTGGCTAAACATAAAGGATTATCTGTTGTAGCTATTTGTAGTAAATGTGCGATTGGTAGTGTCTTAAACCATCTCCTTTAACACTCTAATTATCCTTAATATACTTATGTTTATTCTAGATAACAAGAGGCAATTCCAATTTATTATTATTTGTTTGGTATCGTCATGTTGGTAAGAGCGATATTCTTTAACTTGCAATCCCCTTGTCATTCTCATCAAAATTATCCATTATGTCTGGGCCAAATGTTTAAATCTCATGCTTATCTTGGAAAACCCAGGCTTCGTAAATACTTGAAAGACACTTCTTATGAACTGTTGCCATGCGCCTTTCTCCTTATTTATACTTACTGTAGAGGAAAATAAAGCGAAGTTCATATGTTTTCCCCGCTTTCTCCCCATTTATTTCTTCAAGTCTACATACCACCTGATCATATAAGGTAGCCATCTTGGAAAACATTCATGCAAATCCTTACAAAACCTTCAAACCAAATATATACATATCTTTACTGAAATTGCTACACTTACACAATCAGGGTAACTATTTTAACTTTGATAATCGGCTGTGCTGTGCAATATTTTAGAGAGAGAGAGAGAGAGAGAGAGAGAGAGAGAGAGAGAGAGAGAGAGAGAGAGAGAGAGAGAGAGAGAGAGAGAGAGAGAGAGAGAGAGAGAGAGAGAGAGAGAGAGAGAGAGAGAGAGAGAGAGAGAGAGAGAGAGAGAGAGAGAGAGAGAGAGAGAGAGAGAGAGAGAGAGAGAGAATTATTAAGAAAAGTTTTGAACTGTTGGTGATCGCTATAGTGTAGAGTGCTTTAGCCAAATTCTTAAGGAATGGATGATATTTTACACATTTTCATTTGCCAGAAGGTCAAAGCATGTTTCAATTTACCTTCAATATGATATTTTATGCAAGAGGAAAAAGCTAGACGTTTTAAAGGGTACAAAGAAATTCCCGTCATCCTAAGATTCAGCTTCTAAAAACTTCCGTGAAAGTTATAAATAATCGTTAGTGACAATAGCCCCATTTCACCAAGTTCAGGTTGTAAATTTGAATTAGTTTCTACAGGAATGAAGCCATTGAGAGATTTTATGTGGTGGCCAGAGGAATGGCTGGAAATTCTCATGGAAGCATTCCCTGTGAAAACATTAGTGTTATTAGTTATTATAATTAAGATAGTTTTAAAAATTCACTTCAGAATTAATCCACTGAAGGATTGGTAAAGGTTTGGATGAGATCAACAAACGGAAGTCCTATACCTATACCCTAACCAGCCCTCTTCCCGAGGTCGTGCTATGATTAGTACAGATGGGAAGTATACCTGGTCGTGTTATCTCAGTGAAAACCTGAAAACTGTACAATGGACAGAATATTAACAAGGCGTTTATTTTAGGGAAGTGGCAACCCCATCGCCCACCATTCTTGCAATGGTATAGTTAGCCTCGTCTTCCCCTTCGATATAAGAGAGGGAGTGAGGGTTTGGGACCACACTCTCTAACAATTATCCCATTAAAGGTTCATAGAGCCTCGGAGCTGGACCCCTTGCCGATAAAGGGTTCTGCACTGGCGCTAGAGATTTCCCACCCCTTCAAAAAAGGGAAATGGGGTATTGATGACCGAAAAGTTTTAGTGTACACTATCTCGATGAGTTACTAACCTGGTATCAAAGGGATATATAAGGAGCAGGTCTGACTCACTCCTGACAGTGAGCCACAAGCGGTTGTCACAATAACTCTTCAACTTCCCTTTCCTCTTCACAGTTTAAATATTTGGTAACGGTCTCTGGATTCTTACCTTACATCCTGAACACAGTATTCATCCATTTTCCACTCCGCCACAACCCTTGTATCTCGACTCACTTCTACAGAATTACAAGACTTTCTGACTGCGTGGGGTTCGATACTTAACCTAACCTCAGACGGTGCGTGTCCACAAGATGGCGAGGATGATGCACCAGGTATTTATAATACTGGCAACACTCGTTTGCTGTTTCTGCTATGGAATCATGGCAACAGAGGAGACTAACTATCGTCCCCGTGATGTACCCTGTCCAAACGCTGCGGATATCTCCCCATGTGTGTGTACTGTCCTAGACTCATCCGACTTCGACATGGAAATGGACTGTTCCTCTGTAAGCAGCAATACTGACCTGGCCCGCATTTTCAGCGAGCACTTTCCTTTCGACAATTTCTACTCATTGATAATATATAACAATGTTTACCTTAGGACTATAAGGGCGGGAGACTTAGGTCAGATTTCTTTCAAGAGAATCGATATCTGGAGTGGAAATCTAGAGAGTGTTGAAACTAACGCTTTCTTACACAGCTATGACACGCTGGAATACCTGGAAATCTCATACAATATGCTATCATCATTCCCTTATAGTGAGATTAGTAATGTTCAATCACCTCACTACACTGAACCTTTGGGGCAACCAATTGGGGGGCATTCCAACTCTTGCGTCATTGACCTTACTGTCTCTCTACCTGAATAGCAACCCTATTACCGGCATCAACCCATCCTCCTTGCCATCACTAAACACCATTGGATTATCCTCCACTGCCATCACCCACATCCCCACAGGTACTTATACATTTGAACCAAAAAAATCATGACATAGGTGTTGTGAGGCAATAATGTCTAAATATACCATATGATCATGAAAATGCTTCATCACTCATGACACTCTGCCAAGACTCCCTTTGAGCAATACAATAAAATGTATTAGGTTTGCAATGAATTAACACAATTATAAATGAATACTGAACCTCTACAGATATTTACCATATCACATTCTTTGATTGAAATATATAGTAAATATTAAGACCTTATAAATGTTCTTTTACACAGCTCAGTCTTAGTATTCTCGAGTAATGATCATTCCTCTTCCTCTTGGGAAAGATAAAGGGATTATTAGCATTTCCTTCCAAATACCCTTGAATATTCGATCGATAGCCATAAATCTATTTGACGTAATGCATAATTATTTGCAATGAACAAATGGAAATAGTAACGCTGAATAATAATATTTCTGCGGTTGTTTACATTAACGACCCTCTTGCAATCGTTCATTTTATATTTCGGTAATGTGATACTACTAGATATAAAGGTGTAAAATGTGAATATAGAGATGGCCACATGATAGTAGTATATACCTAATTCATTCAGGATACAACAACTATACTCCTTTTACGCTAACTTGGCCTAGTAGCCACGCCCCCTTCATAGGCCTTGATATCTGATTGGTTGATTTATAACTGTTCGTGTCGCTTCCCTTACATTGACATTGAATATGTTTACATCCTTTTCCTTTCTCTAATATTGATGGAATTTAGGAACATTAAAATATAAACGATTTTTAAGCATCAGTTGCTATGCAGTTCTACAGAAAGGATGGTAAGCTGGTAAAATTCCTAAATATATATCTTCCGAAGTCTTAGCTAACATCATCACATACACGTTCGGACATAGCCTACTCAATATATCTTTGTTTTGTAGTCAATATAAACTATTGAGAAGCTGATGGAACAACAAATAGCAAACAATATCTAGTAAACTACACCATACACACTCTACTTATAGTCCAAGTCCTTATATAACTGAAAAAACTCGAAAAATAGATGGGGTATAGTAGGGAGGTTGTAATGCCAGCAAAACAGCTGTCCTGCCCAGGAGCCAGGCGGGA
The DNA here is from genome assembly GCA_033782935.1 of Petrolisthes cinctipes. NCBI lineage: Eukaryota > Metazoa > Arthropoda > Malacostraca > Decapoda > Porcellanidae > Petrolisthes > Petrolisthes cinctipes. Next base: position 33,455 of record JAWQEG010003138.1, read on the forward strand.
AAATCAACCACAGCTCGCTCCACCTGTCGCGGATTTCCATCTGTCAAACTCGATAGCAACTTAATTACAATATATTGCTTATAAATATCTAATATATCATTTCATTACGGGAACATAATCGTAACCAAAATAATAACAGATGGTGGAGCGAGCTGTGGTTGATTTTCCCGCCTGGCTCCTGGGCAGGACAGCTGTTTTGCTGGCATTACAACCTCCCTACTATACCCCATCTATTTTTCGAGTTTTTTCAGTTATATAAGGACTTGGACTATAAGTAGAGTGTGTATGGTGTAGTTTACTAGATATTGTTTGCTATTTGTTGTTCCATCAGCTTCTCAATAGTTTATATTGACTACAAAACAAAGATATATTGAGTAGGCTATGTCCGAACGTGTATGTGATGATGTTAGCTAAGACTTCGGAAGATATATATTTAGGAATTTTACCAGCTTACCATCCTTTCTGTAGAACTGCATAGCAACTGATGCTTAAAAATCGTTTATATTTTAATGTTCCTAAATTCCATCAATATTAGAGAAAGGAAAAGGATGTAAACATATTCAATGTCAATGTAAGGGAAGCGACACGAACAGTTATAAATCAACCAATCAGATATCAAGGCCTATGAAGGGGGCGTGGCTACTAGGCCAAGTTAGCGTAAAAGGAGTATAGTCAGGAATAAAGCATCATTTACATACAATAAAAGGGATTTACTATAATAAGGTTGAACCGCATTGTACAGTTGCGGTCATATTCACTGAACACAAGTGGATATGCATTCCAGATGTAACACGTTATTGAATGGAATGCACTGAATATGGCTCAATGAAGGAAAAATATGGTATCACGGTCTACGGATTCATGGAGATATCATAACATCAGTTTCTTCAATCGTAAAGTTTTGCTGTGACGTTAAAGTAATATGAAATTTCTAATCTGACATTCACAGCCAGGGCCTATAAGTCTACGGTCAGTGCTACCCATATTTCAACTATTGGATTCAGATCCATAATTATATTCTAACCACGTACTGACAATCGCGAGTCCCATCGTTGGTAAAAATTTCTTAATATACACATATCTTTCCGCGTAATTTTGCTAACAAACAGACATACAGAGAGACACACAAACAAACCGAACCAAATAAATAACCTCCTGGAGAAGGTTAATAGATATAATATAGATACCAGATGTCTCCCAAAGTGTTCAGGGAATGACGAATTCAACCGCACCCAACATCTTAACTATAACTTATTAAATTGTACCTGATTATGTATTTTATTCCTTACGTTCAGGAACATTCACTGGTTTGTCCAGGCTGACGAACATTGACCTTACCAATAACAAGCTTGAAGTCCTAGACCCGGGCACAATAAACCTCCAGACTTCATACAACTGGGTGTATCTCGGTAATAATTTTATCACTTCAATCGCCGATGGAGCTCTCATGGGTAAGTCCCTTCACTGGTGTACCTATACCAACTATATCATCATCATTATATCATAATTATTTCATCATCATCATTATATCATCATCATTATATCAACATCATTATATCATCATCATTACATCATTATCATTATATCATCATCATTATATCATCATCATTATATCAACATCATTATATCATCATCATTTTATCATCATCATTATATCATCATCATTATATCATCATCATTATATCAACATCATTATATCATCATCATTACATCATTATCATTTTATCATCATCATTATATCATCATCATTATATCAACATCATTATATCATCATTTCATCATTATATCATCATCATTATTATATTATCATCATTATATCATCACCATTTTATCATCATCATCATCAATGCATCTTCGGGAATACAAAGCCTGGCAAAGTGGATCAGCAAACTTTGTGAACTTTGACTGTTTGGTTTTGGGACTGCTTTTCAATGCTTCTCAATTTCCGTCATTTCACCCAGTGTCGTAAATATAATGTTCCTGTTCTCCATTGCTATTTCTTATTATCACTGTCTTTTCCTCTTGCTTATTATCAATCGTTGAAGGGTTTGAGGGACTTATATGATTTTCAAGGTTTGCCTTTTATAATAATAATAATAATAATAATAATAATAATAATAATAATAATAATAATAATAATAATAATAATAATAATAATAATAATAATAATAATAATAAAAATAAAAATAGAAATAATAATAATAATAATAATAATAATAATAATAATAATAATAATAATAATAATAATAATAACAATATAACCATCATCATCATAGCCAGTGAAGCCTATATGAACCTGGCGTGATTTTCCTACTGTAATATGTAGAGTTATGTGAGAAGCTACAGAGCCTCTTTGACAGGTCTGCGAGGATCACTGTACGTGCAGAATAACCAACTGACCGAGCTGGCAGAGGGAGTCTTTAGGCCACTTATGGACATGGATGTTACAGTTTATGCAGAGAGTAAGTTTTTTCCTATAACAAACCATCTCCACATTCCACCACACAAACTACAACCTTCTATCCACTAGACTTCGGCCTTAAGGGGAGGGTACAGTTTTGGCATTTTGGGAGATAATGATTCCTCCAAACTATTCCCAGCAACAGGCCACCATTATTTCTGCTAATCTGGTCCTGTTTCCTGGCATACTTTGGAGGAATCAAGGCACTCTAATGTACCAAACGTGTACTCTCCCCTTAAGGTCTTCATTTTCCATATTCAGTTTTTTGCTCTCAATTCTCAAATTCACTATGCTATTATCAAATTTGGACAAGAATTATTTCATTTTCTCTCATGCCTTCCAAACATATTTTTATTCATTTTTACTGATATACTCATACCTTGCTTGGCGCCAAATCTTACAAAGTTCACACATTAAGTTATTTAGGTTGTCCTTCACCTCCTTGTTGCATCTCAAACATTGTCCTTCTTTCTCTCCTTCCTTTATCTTCGATTGACTTCTTTTTCCTCTTCCTTCCCCCCCACCCAACATCGTGTCTTCCAAGCTGTTTTCAAAATCCCTTACTTGAGGAAGGTCTGAGTGGTATGTGGACCCTCTGCATGTCTTGCCTTTCTTTTGTTTTGATAATAGATTTTAATTAAGGAAGGGAAGGGAAAGGTAAGGAAACTATGGGTCGTCTTACACTAAAAATTTTGACTACAAAATATTTCCTATATGTATATTAATTAACTTGAACAATCTTTATCCCTGAATGCAACCTAACTCTAACCCGAATGGGGGCAGAATAAAACTATGGATTGTGTCTGTTACTCTAATACCTAGGTAACCCCCTGGCCTGTGGATGTGAGATTGCCTGGCTCGTTCTGAACAGCGTATACGTGAACCTGTTGATGGATGATACAACCTGTTTCTCAGGAGAGCTGGTGAGGAACCTCGACCCTGACGTCTACGCATCATTGTGCCACTAAACCCTGGGTTTCTAACTTGATATAAATGAACTCTCTAGCGCATCATTAGCTCACAATGCCCTAAACAAAGCAATTCGTGCACACGTACAGTCCCGGCAGATAGTCCTTGACCAGCCTGTGATGGAAAGGTGCGGCCAGCTGCTTCGAACTGTGAACACGTTGATTCGTTGCTTCAGTCAGCTGCCTGATGATAGTATGGGTATAAATGTTTCGAGTTTTCGGACGCTCCTATGTTGGTCACGGCTATCCATCACTGACTGGTCAAGGACTATTTACCGCGACTGTACATTAAAATCCTGTGTATCCTGACATTCAATGGTAAGAATTTAATCACACCTGAAGGTCTGGAAATATGTTTGATAATATCAAATCTGTAAGGTAGATAACTCTACTTATTGATTGTTATACTAGGCCTCGTCGTATGAAAAATGTACCCCTCACCTTTTATTCACTCAATGGTCGCTTTGGGAAACATCCAAATTCCCTCCCATGGGATCAAGGAGTAGCCAGTAGGATATATAATGGCCCTTACACTGCCTATAACACTACTAACCTTTAAGCTTCTGTACTTATTTTTTTTTATGTTCTTGTTATCTAACTCTGTTATTACTTACATATTCCTTACTTCGTTTATTCCACCAGTTTTTTGGATTTTTTTTCAAAGGTACCTCTTGCTAATGACTCATATGTATGCAGTAAATAGTATACTATATTATTTACTTGTAATATTCCCATTCATAACTACCAGTGTTGCCAATGAGGCCTCACGGTGCCTCTCAGAACACAAATAGTTGTTATGGTTGAAGGCTACGAGGATTGTTAAAAATACACAACACATCTATCATAATCCAATATATCAATTCCATATTTTCTTCTTGATAATACCATAAACTACCATGATTATAACACAACTGTTAGATACAACTCTTGGTTACTTGGAATTATAAATGATAAGGTAACTTATGGTATCTTTATCAAACATATTAAAACTGTTCTTTTTGTTTTCCATTCTTATTTTGTGGCGTATTATTTACATATTTTCCTTTAATACCATTTGAAACATCCTTCAGATAAATATACTTTTGAAGCCTGTTTCTTTTTTATATTAACTCTGTTTCCTTGATTGCATTTGAAACTATATAATTATCAATGCATCATTTTGCTTCATATACTTTGTGTGACAAGCTCATTAAAGGTATGACTTAGTGTGCAGACTTTTCCTTCATATAATCTAATGTTACCACCAGTATGATAAGAAACCAAGTGGTCAATAAAGACATCAAGTTAAATTACTTAACCACAAAGAGTACCAATCCTTCATTGTACTTTCAAAATCCAATAATATTATTATAACATGAGCTTGATGAAAATATTTACTGTATACCTTCCTGAATAAAAGTTGTATTTCTAACATTTAAATATTTTTTTTAGTTGAAAAAAACTGTCTAGTGTTGACCGATTTCCAGTTTCCCTACAAACTGAAGGTGCAGATATCTCGGTAGTTCTCTACCTGACCAGAGAATAATGTGCCTCCTGGAACCTCATCTCTTCATAATTGTATAAAAAAAAAAATTATAATAATAATAATAATAGAAAAATACATATGTGTTCAACAATGAAGATAACCAGATTTTTGTAGGTACACTCGCAATCCACAATCCCTAGCCCACCTGAGTCGAAGCCCGAGATCTGAAGCAGGCGATTTCTGGACGACAGCCCACCCAAACAATCATGAGGCCACACACATTTCCGACCAATGAAGGCTTTGGGTGGGCTGTCGTCTAGAAATCGCCTGTTCGAGATCTCGGGCTTCGACACAGGTGGGCTAGGGATTGTGGATTGCGAGTGTACTGTACATTCCTGTATATTTGGAAATTATCGTTGGTACTCTTAATAAGCTGGCGAAATTCATTTATGCAGGCAAATGAGGAAAAGAAAATGGCTTTACTAGAGCCTCTCACCTCAATTCATTCATCAGACCACCACTCCAATAATAATGAAAAAAATATAAATAAACTTAGGTAATATCAGTAGCTGAGCGAATCTTGAACATGCATTGTAGAAACATAACGTGACTAAGAATGCTACTACAGCAAAATTACTGGCAATATATTTCTTAAATTGGTACAACGCAGTATACTGACCGGCTAATGACAAATTGTTATACGTTTTTTCGTGCCGAATTTTCATCGAGTTAAATCAATTTTGGAGCATCAAAATAAACTTAATGAACCACCATATGATGCAAGAGAGTACTAAGTACTACTTACTAAGTACTAATTACTAATTCATGTGCAATGATGAACCTCGAACTCGGGTAATTCTGGTAAGTTATCACAGCACCAACCCGCTGCCCAGCATAACACTTATTGAACAAAAGATACATACCGGTGGCTGGAGTAAAATACTTACACAGACATCAGCAAACAAACTCATAACATGTGATGGAGGAGACAAGGGGAAGTTATTGTCGGGATACCCAATAATATAATATTTACTAGAATTACCATTTTCTTATTAATACAACGTACTACGTGTCCTTCCTTTTCGAGAACTATAAACGTAAAAAGATGTTGCTGGCCAGACCATGAAGAGGGCTTGTCACATCACACCTGTGACTTCCCAGTCACTATCAGTTTTTGTTGCATGAAAAATACTGATAGAAATAACCCAAGCTGCTGGTTCATGTGTACCGATGTATAATTATACAAAAAGTCCTTGTCACAGTGACTGATATATTGTGTGTCACCCAGGTATACATACATATAATTATATTACAATATATTACATTCAATTATATTACAAGTGTATATAAGTTTAACTTTTGTATTGAAAGTACTGCATTGTTTGTAGAATGTAAAAATCTGTCCCCATTATTACCCTAACAACCTTGAATTTTATTGGTTTATTATTAATAACACTTTACCAATTCATGACATAAGTGTGAGTTGGTGAGTGATGACTTGGGCTACAGAAACGGGCTTTAGGAAACCAGCGTCTGTATATAAAAAAATGTCCTATGAAAATAATCAGGTGCACCTTTGTGTATTGAAAAACTGAAATATCGATGTTGAAATCAATTCCAAAGGATAATGATAATCATATGTTCAATCTCATACTTGTCATGGAAAGCCCAGGTTCTGTGGGAAACACCATCTTGGAGAACAGATTTCAAGAACTACTGCCTTAAACATTACGTCTTTGGGTTACACAACTAAATAGTTTATGTACCTGATTATCAATTTCTTTTTCCTCCTCTCTCTCTCTCTCTCTCTCTCTCTCTCTCTCTTTGATGACGATGATAAAATGATAAAAATAATATCATCATCATCACCATTATATTTCATCGTTTTGAACATATGTTATATAATAACAATATATGCAATTATATACATTAGCGGTAATGAATTTTCCCAGTTATCCATTGTACCCGGGGTACAAAATAACAATTAACTTACACCCAAGCTTTACTATGATCTTCATACACAGTATTTGTCCATTATCTATCTATTATTACTGTACCAAGTGTACATTGGCACTACTTTTATTGATGATTAAGATATTAAATTATAAGATTGCTCTAATCACGACCTAAGATTGTGTATGCACCGAGTTCCAGCGAAGTACTGTACAATCAGACATTACACATTATACTCCAAAGCCCCTGGAAGGACTGGTACACTTGAACATTCTAACTAGTCTCTTCAGCATGTTGTTGTGACACACTTTAAACCGGGTGAGAGTAACCACTCGTATTTTATGTGTTGAAATTTCTGGAGCAGAATAATGGACAGGTAAATAAGCGTGTTAAGACACTCTACTATCCACTATCTCTATGGGTTGCCGCCCGGTACTCATAAAGATATATAAATTGAATCTGAGATTCACTCCCATCAGTAGACTACGAACGCCTGCCACCTTCTCTACTTCAGTTCCCCTCTCCTCAATACAATCTGAGAATCTGTCAGTTTTATCAGGAATCGAGCCTGACACCCTGAGAACGGTGCTTCCAACCGTTTACCACTACGTCTCTACTCTTTTGGACACACGATACTGACTCACACCTTCTGTTGTACAATATATGAAGCCTTGCAGTGCGGGGTTCGATACATAATATAAAATTTTAAGGTGCGTGTCCACAAGCAAGTGGTTACAATGATGCACCAGGGTTTTGTTATACTGGCAACACTATGTTGCTGTTTCTGTTGTGGAATCATGGCAACAGAGTCCAAAGACCAAGACCATCGTGAATTGCCCTGCCCAAGTGCTGTGGATATCTACCCCTGCGTGTGTATTATCATAGGAGGGAGCAGCATTGATATGGATTGTTCCGCTGTCACTTCCAATAGTGATCTGGCCAGAATATTCAGCACTGTCTTTCCCTTTCCAGACTTCGAGTCTTTGATAATAAATAATAATCATTACCTCATAACTTTAAGGGAAGGGGACCTAGGCCAGGTTACGTTCAAGAGAGTCATCATTACCTCTAGTAGTCTGGAGATTGTAGAAACCAACACCTTCCTGTCCAGCCATGGCACTCTGACAGATCTGGAAATCGTGACCACTAATCTACTTTCTTTCCCTTTTAGTGAAATACCCTTGTTCACTCAGCTCACAACCCTCAATCTTCAGAATAATCAGCTGACAGGCTTTCCAGTGCTGGCGTCAATGAGCTTGCAATATCTCTATCTGGACATTAACCCTTTAGGGTGGATTGCCCCAACTTCACTGGGTAACCTTCCCTCACTCATCGGTGTTTACTTGTCCTTCACTAAGATCACCCAGATCTTTGCAGGTACTGACAACTTGATATACATTTGAGCACACAAATCCTTGGTGCAGTGGTTAAACCCTCTTAAAAGACGTATTATAATATTGTTGTTGTATTGGATTTAAGTTAATTGTTATATCCAGAAAAAAAAAAAAAAAAAAAAAAAAAAAATATATATATATATATATATATATATATATATATATATATATATATATATATATATATATATATATATATATATATATATATATATATATAATAATAATAATAATAATAATAATAATAATAATAATAATAATAATATTGGTGAGGCTCGACCATTATTAACAGCTTAATTATTTCTTGAAAAATTACCAATTAACTGATTAATCAATCAATACTTTTAACTACTTTATTATGACCAGGTACGTTCACTGGCCTTCCCATGTTGACGGAAATATCCCTTAGCTACAACGAGCTACATGAGATCGAGACAGGCGTCATTAATCTCCAGACTTTATACAACAGTGTACATCTGGACGGCAATTCTATCTCTTCCATCGCCGAAGGAGCTCTTGTGGGTAAGTCTGGCCACTCTTCAACTTATGTTCTATTATAATATTAACTATATAATTAACTGGTAATGTTCTTTTCTTAATACCCTGATAATGGGTGTGCCAGGATACAACATTCACTCTACCAGATGACACTTACAAATCTGATACTAATTTGACACTAACTGTACAGTGTATTTGTCTTTACAATGATCAAGTATGTAAGAACTTGTTACTCCTCCTGTATGTAGGTGTACGTGGAACATTGTATGTGAACGACAACCAACTGACTGAGCTGGCAGAGGGCGTCTTCAGGCCACTTGTTCAAGAAGGGCTTGATTTCTACGCCAGAAGTAAGTTTTAAGATTTCCCCCATACATTCCAGCTACTTTGAACACAATACTATAGTCCACTATGATATCACAGTTCCTTCACCACATTACACTACACCCAAGCCACACCACATTTTATTTACAATAGTTACATCACATTAAGTACTTTCCATCACTCACACCTTTAGGAAACTGTGATCGTGTATGATAATTGGAGACTTCTGATCCCTCCTGACGATACCACGAAACAAGCTCCTTCCCTATAGGTGGTGTTTCGTGGCAATATTTGAAGGACTCATTTACCTCCAATTTTCTGGCTACATCACCGGGACCCTTAAACTATTTTCATCTAACATAATTAATTCAGACTTCGTTGGTGAGATAGAAAGAGTCATTCATTATGGTGAACTTTTATCCCATTACTTAATCTCCTTACGTACACCTTTTTCTGCCTCGACATCAATCACAAGTTAGTCAGAAGAGGCCAGGGAAACTATGGATCGTGCCTGTGTGCCATACATTGCAATTACTATGAATGCTTACTAATATTCCTAAGTCAACTAAGCTCTAACCTCATATTTAGCCTCATTCCAGATAAACGGGATTGGGGGATAAAAGTAATGTATGGATCGTGACGGTGACTATTTGCAGATAATCCTCTGACGTGTGGATGTGACATAGCCTGGCTCGTCGTTAACCCCACGTACAAGAGTCACCTTAAGGATGATGCAACCTGTTCTGACGGAGAGAGGGTGACAGACCTCAACCCGTCTTTGTATCTGGATTTATGTTACAGTTAGACCCTGGCCTTCTACCTTGAAAAAGTAACCCTCTATTAAAAGATCTGTTCCCAAGTGAGCCTTGCTAGTATCTCAGGCACAAACAGTAAATTATAGTTATTCGAGATCCTATGTCTGCAAAAACCATTAATGCCTAAATAAAAATTGAAGGTGTCAATTTTCTGAGGTTCAGTAATTTCTTTAGTGCATTTGGTCTTTACAAACTGAGCAGGAATACTTCAAACTTAATCCTAATGACTCAACCTATTGATTTCGTAAAAAAAAAATTCATATTCGTTCCCACAGTTGTAGGGACACGGGAGGAAAAATAAAGTTAAAAAAAATATATATCGCATTAATTAATATAACAGACAAGCACACAATTTGAACAATGTATCTTTATCAAGCAGGCTGAAATACCATATAACAAAATAAGACTCACTTGGGCGTCATCTGCACACGAGAGGGTTATTATACTAAGTGGAAGGAGTGATAAGAGTGTTTATTATGGGTAACAAGAAGTGGATATATCTATGACGACTACACTCCTGTTGTCAAGAAGGATGTGCATAATCTGAGAAACACATAGCAACAGTAATTATTATATCCAACATTTCCTGGCACCTACAGCTTACCAAAACATCTTGTATTGTTAAACGCCTTTGTTGGTTTACGACTGATGGTGTTTAGGTTTATTGACCCTTCTACAGTTTATGATATGTTAATGTTTCTATCTCTCGTTTATTTTCCTGTCCTTTACTGGGTACTTTAATTTTCATTTTCAATTTTCACTCATTTTTTCCGGAATTAATTATTTGCTTCATTTCTCCTTTGACAAATGTAGGTTCATTGTCTGTGTTCTCTCTAAAGGGTTGGGGGAAGCCTTTGACAGATTCCTTCTTATTCCCTAGTACCAAGGACAATGAAATAAAAAGTGGATATTTCCAATAATTTTGCTTGTCATGTGTTTGCAATCTGTTTTGATTCGATATGGTTTGTTGTTCAGGGCTTATGTATTAATTCCGGATTTAAATAAAGAGTGATGAATGAGTGATTGTTCTCACAGCAATATATCTTTATTTTTAATTTGTTGTTCAGTTTTCTTGGTTGAGTTTGACATAGTTATCACATCAATAATGCTGCCTTTTGTCCCATCTGCTTATAGTTTTATTTACTATATATTTTAGTATTACATTCTTGCTGCATTGTTCTCACTTGTTCTCCCTTACTATGTTCATCCCTTCAGGCTATTTTAATGTTCCATATTATTTCTTCAGTTGAGTTTTCTTGTAATGATTCGTACAACATCATATTCTTTATAATAGTAATCTTCCCTATTAAAACCCTTGTGTTATTTCATACAGCCTCAACATCGGCTCTCAGGACACAGGCAGGTGTTATGGTGAAGGACTAAGGGCGAGTATCTATATAAATTACGATGCAACTCTTGGCACAGTATATATTACTAGTGTAACAGTGTTTATAAGTTCTAAGCAAACATTTCCAAAATTAGTACCGATTATTAGTTTCAACTCCTGGATACTTGGGACTGTAAATAATTAGTATATATAGGTAACATAGAGTATTATTCTTCTCATGCTTATTAATAAAACAGTTCTTTGTGCTTTCTAATGTTATTTTTAGTTTGATGGTTAATATATAATGATAAACATGTAACATTAGGAAACCTATGCTATAAACATGTAAAATATATATAAATTACAGGAAAGAAAGACGTATAAATTTTCATTATCCTCAAGTAGTAATGTCTCATATTGCACAGGTGCCAGGAATATTATTTGATAGATGAAAGCACCATGATAACCTGGAAAGGAGCCTAGGAATTGAGAAGGTTATTATTGTATCAAACTAGTGTCTAACGGATTTCAAATTTTAGGTATAGGTAAATAGATTTTTCCTTGTCATTCCATCTTTTATCATTTCTTTCTATGTGGGGTCGTTGTGCCACATCAGCACATCATCCATCTCCTTACCGATCCAATCCAGTTCACATTATATAGATAAAATGTTGCATTCTCTCCCAGCTTTGTGTCTCTGGTCTATTTTGATAATGGTAATGGTAATGGTAATGGTAATGGTAATGGTAATGGTAATGGTAATGGTAATGGTAATGGTAATGGTAATGGTAATGGTAATGGTAATGGTAATGGTAATGGTAATGGTAATAGTAATAGTAATAGTAATAGTAATAGTAATAATAATAATAATAATAATAATAATAATAATAATAATAATAATAATAATAATAATAATAATAAATAAATAATAACAATAATAATAATAATAATAATAATAATAATAATGGTAATAATTATAATGGTAATAGTAATAGTAGTAGTAATAATAGTAATAGTTATAGTAATAGTTATAGTAATAATAATAATAATAATAATAATAATAATAATAATAATAATAATAATAATAATAATAATAATAATAATAATAATTTGTTACATGATGTATTTTCCACCGTATGTCCTTCATGAAATCAACCCTGCCTATATATATATATGCAAATAAATCACTTGGTGGCACGTGATCCAGGAATATGCGTAAATCCACAAGGAAGGAAAAATAAACACGGAGTCCGTGTTTATTTTTCCTTCCTTGTGGATTTACGCATATATATATATATATATATATATATATATATATATATATATATATATATATATATATATATATATATTAGGGAAAGATATCATTATAACCAATAGTCAACACCTTCACTACCCATTGGTGGATGAATGAACATCAGATATCTGTGTGGTCATGGCCGTCACTACTTATACAGTACATCTTCACTATGGCTTAGGTCAGATTTCTATTAGGTGGGACCTTCACAACTAACACATTATTACTTACTATTGACATGGACAATGGATGTGAAGGGACTGCCCATCCAGCCCAGTCCAGCTTGAAAAACAAACCACAGGACTTCTCGATTGAAAAGCAAGTGTGCTTACCACAGTGTAACAGATCACCCTACAGTATAAACAGACAGATATTGATGGAAAAATTTTCTTTCAGCTGTACACTATGCGAGTATATTACTGACTGAAGGTTTATGTACACAGGAAGAAGACATGTTAGACATATTATTCCCAAGTTAAATAATTATATGGTTACATTATCACCTTGCATTAACCAACTTACAGTAAAGCCTTTTAATGGCGATTTTATGACACTTGAGTTTTATCATGGTTAAAATTACCGTATCTAGTTGCAAGCACTGACAATTTCTTTTAACTGGATAATACCTGCTTATTTCACGTAAAGGCTAATATAAGACTTTTCTAATAGTACTAAACTGAAGAACTGTGTTATCGGAGTGGAAATCAGTTTCGTGGAATATCAATAACCATATGTTCTGTCTCATGATTGTCATGGAAATCCCTGGTTCTGTGGGAAAAATTTCTCAAGAACTGCTGCTCTCTTAATACGTCGTTAGTTTACACAACTAAATATACCACCAATATGAAAAAAATTACAGATGAACGTTAAATTTGTCAAGCACTTGGCATCGCAGTTTGGTGAAATTCTGTTGCCACCTGTGGTTCAAAGTTCATTCAGTTATGATTTTGAAACTGAAGATTTCTTTATTGCCACTTTTTTATGACAACAAATTTATGGATTTCCTTGTCTTTTTTTAGTGGACCTTTGGGAGGCAGAGGCCAGTGACAAGTCATGATATTTTAGCTCTTTGGTCACTCTACAAAGGAGGATACTATCATTGTCCAATCTCGACTATCTAGTATTCTAGTACCTTGTAATTGCCCCCCAAATCTTGCTTGCTCTGATATACTATACACTTTCTTTTTTTGTTCTGATGCGTTATCAATTATAAACAATATCCATTACGGTATCTCATTGTTTATCTTCTCTATTCCATACCTACTATTCTTGATGTTTACATTCTTGATGTTTCATTCTTCCAGTCTTTTACTCTTCATTGCCAGTTTCAAATCTATCTATCATCTCTTCAGCCATATGTCCATCAGCCCATCATGTGTGCTTTATCAATAATATTACACTTCAATTTTATTGTGTGATATATTACATATTGTTCGTATTTCTTATTTCCACTTTCGTCTAAAATCTTACTTGTTACGACAGTTCCTCTTCACCTCGACACTCTTGCATATGTTATGGTAACTTTTAAAATAACTTTTTGTACACTATCGGTATGCAATTCTTAATTCTAGAATTTTAGATCGTTAATGTTTTTCTCCAAATATAGCCTGCAATTAATTTTATGTTAATTTAACCTCCATAATAATCGAGAAGCCACCAAACAATGTTCAGGACAATAGATGCAACAATGCATGTTTTATTAAGACAAATATGAACCGACCCCCTAATCTAATTTTTTAGATTTTTCAGTAGTTACAATGCAGACCATATTAAATATTCCCAAATAAACCCACTTTATAATCTACAGCTTATGAACACTGGAAATCTATTTCAATAATATACTTAAGGTCATTGAGGAAATCATTGCATTTCCGAAAGGTAAAAAGAAAAATGATAGGCAATGCCAAACACCTCAGAGTACAAATGTCAAATATGTTGCTGTATAATTATAGTATTAGTATTAGTATAGTAGTAATATAATGGTAAAGTGATGGTACTTAGGTAACTAATTCCCTTTTTTAGGGGAAATTATTTTGTTGGTGAATTGGAAGCTCTCTGATTTCTCCAAACTTTGCCACGAGACAAATGCCCTTTTAGAACTATTGCAGGCGTCTGTTTTCTGGCATAGTGTAAAGATTCAGTCACCTTACAACATCTCAACAACAGAATCTCTCCTGAAAACTGTTATGAAAGGCATAAAGTTAATGAAGTGTTGCACCTAAACGAATGCTTAGGTAACTATGAACAGTGTGACATTGCAGTCTCTTGACAGCCACATTCTTATCTGTACTATCTCGATGGGTTGCACCCTGGGTTTCAGCGGGATATATATAGGAGCAGGTGTGACGCACAACGACAGTGAGCCACAAGCTGCTGACACAAATATTTTCCTCTTCATAATTTGATCATCTGCCAATTTATTCAGAACTCAAACCTGACACCCTGTAAACGGTATTGAGGATCTTACTTGCCTGACACAACCATTGTATCTCTCATATCTACTGGGATACAAGAATACTAACTGTGTTAAATTCCATCCTTGATTTCTACTGTACTTATCAAGATCGTGTGCAAAACAAGGTGAAGAGAATGGTGCACCAGATTTTTGTTCTATTAGCAGCACTCAGTTGCTGCTTCTGTTGTGGAACCTTGGCAATAGAGAATAAAGACCAACACCTTCGTGACCTGCCTTGCCCACCAGCAGAGGACATCCAGCCATGTGTGTGTACTGTCCTAGATTCGTCCACCTTCGATATTGAAATGGACTGTTCCTCTGTCACTACCAATGACCAACTGGCCAGTATTTTCAGCAAAGACTTTCCTTTCAAAGATATATTATCTTTGGTAATAGATAACAACAATGACCTTACGACTATAAGACCGGGTGACTTTGGCCAGAATACATTCCAGGAGATACACATCTCAGGTGGTAGACTGAAGACTGTAGAATACAATGCCTTCAGTTCCAGCTATGGCACGCTGACGGACCTGTATATCACAAGCACGAATCTAGATTCTTTTCCTTTTGCTGAAATAATGTGGTTCACTCAACTCAAATATTTGCATCTTGAGAATAACCTATTGGATGGCTTCCCAACGTTGACATCATCGAGCTTGCAATATCTCTACCTGAATGGAAACCCTATAAATGGGATTGAACTGCTTTCCCTGCCGTTGCTAGACAGTATCTACTTATATACTACAGCAATCACCTATCTCCCCCCAGGTACTGACAATGTTTTTTTTTTTTTTTTTTTTTTTTTGCCTCAACCTCAGGACAGTAGGCTGTCAGAAGCCCGTTAACCCGAGATTATTGGGTGTCGCATTAGATGAGACAGTGGAGCTTCGTAGTGATGTTGGTAGATTCTCTTCTGCTCTACTATATGACGACACTTTATGTATACACGTCTATATCAGGAGAGGGCAGCTACATCGTCACTCACAGCATCTTGGAATATGGTCGGACATCTTCTATTTTATGAGTTCATGACGATGTAAGGGGTATTTTCTTGAATGTCGGCGTAGCCAGGATACTTGACGGACAGCAAGAACCATCAGATCACCTCGGAAAACCCCCAGACGTTTTAGCTTGGACTCGAATCTGGGCCCATGACGTTTGCAGTCCGTCGGTATATCCACTCTGCCACCACCTTCCCCAAGTATTGACACACAGTACAGTCACGGTCAATAGTCCTGCAACACCTTCGAAGTAAACGGTCTAGAGAAATGGTACGAAACTATAGCTGTTGGTCTCTGTAATATTGATCATAAAATTCACTCCCACAGCTCACTTTCATTCACCCGATGCAGGACATTTGACCGTGACTGTACATAAGGGCACAAAAACCCGTGGTACAGTAGTTCAAACTTCTATTATGACGAAGCAGCAGTGTGTATGTATAGTTGTACCATTAATGAATTTATTAATGACATCCTACAGTAAAGGCAAATACACAGTCGCTGCATTTCACAAACCGCGTCAGCCACTGTGCCACGGTTATTTGTGTTCACCTCTACACTGGGAACACTTGGCTGAAACCCATTTTCAATTATATAATTAGTTGCATTACCATTACATTATCAGTCCTGCATCTGCAAACGTAAGGAAAAACTTGGGAGAGAAGAGTTTAGCATGATCGAAACTATCTCCAGCAAAATAGAATTCATATTAATGAAGGTTCACGAAAAATGAAATACATGGTACTCATACACTAATGATAAAGAAATTAACCAAGAAACCAAGATTGGTAGTATCAAACTTTCTCTCCGGCGAGAACTTCACTTCGTCGCTCAGTTCCCATTATTTTGTAATGGGAATTTAGCGACGAAGGATTGTCTCGTCGAAGACTGGGTTTTAAAATATCAGCCTAAAAAGTTACCCAATACTTTCCCATGACCAGGTACATTCACCAACCTGCCCAATCTGGACTACATACGCCTTAACTACAACGGTCTTCAGGTTCTAGAGGCTGGCACAATAAACCTCCAGACGTCATACAACAATGTTCATCTGTACAGCAACGATCTCACTTCCATCGCTGAGGGAGCACTAGTGGGTAAGTTTCCTTATTATCTCTATTTCCATCTCTTTCCTCTTCCTCTTTCTCTACATCCTTTTCTTCTTCCTCTAAGTGCCCAGGGTGTGTGGTGACCATTTGGGAATTTCTATTAGTACCAGGGTTCGGTGGGTGGACGTGCCCATAAACAGGAGATCTGTCCCCTCAGTAGTGGTCACTGAGACAAGTACCAGTGCATGGAGTGTGATGACAGGGAAGATGAGGCTTTAGACATGGTCACGTCTGGTGAACTGACTCTGATTGGTGGTTCGCTTTACATCCCTGATGCTCATTACAGATTGAGCCCCAAAGACAGTTACATTCACAATACATTCCAAACTACACAACCAATACCAACACATGCAAGATGTGAGATATATATCCAGTTTATAAAGTACACGAAACTTCACCTCATTCTTTTGTATTTGAGAACAAGCATGTAGAATTGTTAGGTTGTCATGATTTGGTTCATAAAATATATATAATACTTGTTACTTCCCAGCTTTCTTATACAAATTCCATGCTAAGTTTTCCATACCACAGGGCATTTATATATAAATATGAGTATCAACTTGACTGACAACAAGATTGTTTGATTGAAAACACAACTGTCCCGGTCACAGTGACTCTACTTGATAATCATACCTAGGTTTATAACAGTCTTCATCTAATGGAGATAATACAAGTAATGTCTTTTGTTGTTTATCATTCAGTGGGTCAGCTATAATGGAAGATAAATGTGTAAACATCTCTATTAACTATTGTGTGTTAACTTTACTAATAGGCAAACTAAAGGTATTGGTCAATGTTTCTTTAGGACCCCCAGGGATGTGGAGAGGAGGAGAATGTGTAGTAAACTAGTGCATTTAATAATCATGGTACTAATAGTAGTAAATTTGTAACCAGTTGGTATCAGTGGTATTATTGTGTACAGTATACACCAAATGTTCCCCGTTTTATGACCTACAGTCACCTTCTACACCTCTACACGTCGCTGGGAATCAGAGAGAAACAGAGACCAGTTCCTTTATATTGGTTGTTTGTGCAGTTGAACAACAACAGTAACAGTTGGACAGGTTTACTTAACTGTTATAAAGGCTTATATGACTACCACTAATGGACTATAGTGACGTAACCATGGCTTTAATTTCCAACTGTACAAGGCTGAGTCTAATGAGATATTTCTTGGTTCTCATTAACAGGTCTGAAAGGAGGAACCTTAGATGTGCAAAACAATCAGCTGACTGAGCTGGCAGAGGCTGTCTTTAGACCACTTATGGACGACGGTGTTGATGTTTATGCATCTGGTAAGTTTCTCGTCATACGCCATAAACACATTAATTGAAACAAGCCGTTGACAACAAGAAATATTGGGTTGTCCGATGCTGAGTTTCCTTCGTTGGCTGATAGTCAGCAGAGTTTGTGTATTTACTGAACTGGTTGTTATGGAGAAAACATAGAAAATGAAGGAGGAGTTTGAAGCCACCAGCCAAATAGGGTAATACTCGTCAGGTGTACACTCGTGATACATAATTTCTGACCAGGAGGTGTACGAGCTCCATGTCCTCTTCCGTCCATGTCTGAATATCACATTAAAAATATATGTTAGTGACTATTTTAATGGTCAATATATACGGAAAATTATATTAATTTCCTGATTTATACCTTATATTATGTATTTAAGTGTGGCCTGTGTCTGAACACGACTAGGCCAAGACTGGGTCTAATACTCCCTGGTCAGAAATGATGTATCACGAGTGAAGTACTGTACGTTGGTTGGTGATGGGAAGAGTTGCCACTCCAGCTTCACATGTCTGATCACCTTTATTGATCTTAATAACACTCTCTGTTACAGGTTTCCTTCAACAACATATTGTCTTTATATGTTTACATCGTTTACATGATCATACAGATATTACCTAATTAACCCAAACTAAATGACTGAAACATAAGTCAAGAATTGATTTACATGAGTTCAGTACCAGCAGGTATTGACGTCCACATCAGCGAAACTGAGACTCGTGAATATCATTTCACATTTTGCTCTTCAATACCTCATCACTATATTGGTTACAAATGTTTATGTAAAAAGTGTGTTTCAATGTAATCATACACATACACACATACTTAACTGTCTCTAACGTAACATCTTCAAGAAAACTCTTATAAGAAAGATATATTTTCCCATAAACATGTTTTATACAACCTAGTTTGAAATGGATATATTTGTGTTCACTAAGTACCCACATCGGGCCAATAATATCCAGGGTTGAAATAATCCAAGACTCCAATATCCCCAACACAGACTGAACAATCCACAGTTTCTTTATCTCCTTCCCAGCTGTTCATGGTAAGGGAAGGAAGTACAGGTACAGTGAAGTATATGTTATTCCCTTGTACAGAAGCATTATCGCATTTGTAACTTCTCTGTGTCCACTTGCTGTCCTTTCATTTACTTTGATCTCGACCACCCTTTTGCAAGCGTTTGGTGAAGTAACTATGGATCATGTCTGTACAGTCACCAACAACTTTACCTGGTTCATGCATTCGTGTATAATTTTATTAACATGGACTATAGTGCATCTACTATTCTGAATTCCTGTATGGTAAGTTCCTTGACAAACTTAAAAGTTCCTAATCCTGGCGTCAAAGTAACTCATAAAGAATGAGAGTTAGTAATAGTGTATGTACAGTACTAGAAGGACCTGTGGGGGGCTGTATTCAAACCTGACTTTCATTCCGATAACTTTGAATGTCAGCATAATTTCTAGTGTCCTTTTACCTAGACTTTGTTGTCCTTGAATATAACCTCAGTCTAACCTGTAGTGTGGCAGGAAACTATGGATGGTGATTGTGACTTTATTCTGCAGGTAACCCTCTGGACTGTGGGTGTGAGATTGCCTGGCTCGTCACCAGCTCCACTTACATGAACCAATTGGATGATGATGCATCCTGTACAAGTGGACAGCTGGTGACGGAACTTGACCCTGACATGTATAGTGTGATATGTTAAGTAGATCCAGTGGTTTCATAATGGGAAATTTACCTTCTCGTGTGTGTTCAAGTTACATGTGTGCCATAATAAACACCTCGTGCACACACTGGTAATCATTATTCTCCCTGTTAAATGTTATAAAATGAATAAAGGTTTAGAATACTTTAATAATACCAAATTGAGGAGGTATGGTGTTTGTGTCTAGTGATCCCAATACTAGTGTTTGGAATGTGATCATGATGATTACAAACACGATCCCAATTAGTTCATTCTATAATCACGTTTGGAACTATAAAGCCGTTCACATAAGACTAGGCACACAAATGTAAAACATATATATTCTCAATCTAACTATTGAAAGTAACATGATATTATTTATCAAAGAGAGTTACTCACATTAGTAATCAGGAGACTTATGCTTTAAAATAAATATTATATAACTTGAAAACATTCCATAGTTCATGGTTACTAAAGCCAATGTTGATATCTGCTAAGTCTTTACTGAAGAACATATTTACTAGTTCAGGTTTAGTGTTGGTTGTGGTTACTGCTTTATCTACATCACACCTTGACTTGGGTTTGTGTATTTGGTAAGTTTTCTTTGACTGACTCTTACTTTTTAAATTCTATATATGTTTGCTACTGGGCACTTTAATAATATGTTTTTAATCTCCCTTTTCTTTCCTTTCAAAAAGTGGAAAAGCATATGATACATGTATTCTTTTTTCTAAGTCCAAAACCATTAAAATAGAAAGTTAATTAAGTTCAATAATACTTATCATTATAATTATGTCGCGTCCTATTCCTTAGTTTGGAAATTATTTGTCGTTCTGAATTACTGACTTAAATTACCCACCAATATTTCTGAAGGACACCTGTTTAATAAGAGAATCATAAAATCACTTTTGTAACCGATGTTCAGTTTTCTTCGTTGAGTTTGACATCTCTTTTGTATCACTGCTTTGTGTCCCACTCATTTATAGTTGTCTTAGTTCAGTTCCTTCATTCAGGTTCTTTTTTCTAACCCGATTATTAGGTGTCATATCTTTACTATGTTAAAATGTGAAAGATTTATCACAGTTGTATATTTTTTGTCTCTGAGTAAATTCCTGCCAATTATTCCCATACGAGTTTATCCAACAAACAGTATTCTGTACTATAGATATTTATCATTTTCTCTTTCATAACTTTCGTCTTTATTCATGATGCTTCACTTCGTCTTTCAGAACAGAAGTAGGTTAAATTATTAGGGACAACGAAGGTTGCTATATACATTAAGCAACTAATCTTTGTAGTCCAATAAATATTACTTCTAGACTATCACACCTGAATATAAAATTTCCAATTAGTCTTTCACATAATGTCATACATTTCTATAATATATACCCTACTGTTAGTTAAATCTTATAGTTAATAGTGGTTACAAACAGTTTTTAACTTACGGTATTAATTTCATATACTTTATAACAAGTCTTTCTGTAATCTTTTTTCGTTATTAATAATTTTCAATATACCTTATACTGTATTCGAAGTTTATCTTTCGTGTTTCCTATATTAATAACGTGTTTGATATGTAGATCTAACCTGGTTTCCTTGGTTACTTTAAAGTTGCTTATATTTATACACAAGATGTCCAGCAAGTGTTGCCTTAAATTAATAATCTGGAACTAATTTAAATTTTCAGTTCATTCTGAGTTAAAACCATTTGTCTTCAGAAATAATGATCACTGAGTTGCAATTATTGAACAGGAAAAGGGAAATATTATGTGATGCAAAGTTATTCTCATTTAATTATTAATAATTATAATATTCAATAACTATACAATAGAACAACACGTACCAGGTATTTCTATAGAACCTTTTGTACTTAGAATGACATGAATAATAAATTTCCAAAATATCAGATAAAACTACAGGGAAACTCTTTATAACTCTGCTTCTTGTACTCTATATGTCAAGTTAAGCCAATCAAAGTTAAAGCACAATGGAGGATTAACAAAGTTTTCCTTCATGTATTTTAATCTTGCCTTCTGTTTGTTATAAAACCTTCAGGCGCTAATAATATATGATTGGGAATTCTTAAGTATATAATAAGAGAGTAGCTTTACCTTCTTGTAAGTTACTGTATTAACCAAACTGTATTATCATAACATAAAGGTGTATAATAACGTTGTATTTATTAAGGTCACGTGGTTCGTACTAGGGTTAAGGGAATGTATAATATCATAACATAAAGGTATATAATAACGTTGTATTTATTAAGGTCACGTGGTTCGTACTAGGGTTAAGACCAATGTGTCGTGAGGTGAGAACACTACGGTACCACTTCACCAACCCAACACCCAAATAGGAATGGACTGTTCTGACACAACATCTATGTAACTGTTTGGAGTGACATATTAATACAAACCACAAACTCATTACAAGTGATAGAGGGACACACCTTCATACCTTCTTATATTACTTGTTTGGATCTGTACCTTTTGAGTGACATAATAGACTGAGTTGTGTTGATAATGTTAAGATAAATGTAAACACACAGCAAATGTAATTGGTCTAAGCTGAAAGATGAAGATGGTCTTAGTATTGGCCTCTACAGTCCTCACGTTCCGTCAGAGTACAGTACATGTACTACAGGTTACAAGATTTAAGTTGAAACTATATTGTCAACCAAACCTTGAAGAGAGTTTGTCACTGCTCACCTGTAACTTCCCAGACGTATACCAATTATTTGATGCATAAAAACACTGATAACAATAACCTGTGTTGTTGGTTCAGGTGTACCCAAGTACAGTACAATATATTATATTACCAATTCCATGGTATATTGTTATTTTTCTATATTTGTGGGTTCTTCCTACCTCTTCTACGTTTTTCTGGCAGGGGGGGGGGGAGGTAAGGTGTCGGGACAGTGTAAATAAATAGATTTTACTTTCTCATTCCATCTTTTCCACTTCTATGTGGGGTCGTTGTGCCACATCAGCACATCATCAATCTCCTTACCGATCCAATCCAGTTCACATTATATCGATAAAATGTTGCATTCTCTCCCAGCTTTGTGTCTCTGGTCTATTTTAATAATAATAATAATAATAATAATAATAATAATAATAATAATAATAATAATAATAATAATAATAATAATAATAATAATAATAATAATAATGATAATAATGATAATAATGATAATAATGATAATAATAATAATAATAATAATAATAATAATAATAATAATAATAAAAAAAATAATAATATAATTTGTTATATGATGTATTTTCCACCTTATGTCCTTCATGAAATCAACCCTGCCTATATATATATATATTAGGGAAAGATATCATTATAACCAATAGTCAACACCTTCACTACCCATTGGTGGATGAATGAACATCAGATATCTGTGTGGTCATGGCCGTCACTATTAAGTCTTATACAGTACATTTTCACAATGGCTTAAGTCAGATTTCTCTTTGGGTGGGACCTTCATAACACACCCTATTCTTAATACTACCTGCATATTGTATAAGAGTTATTGTACAATTATTGACAATAACAACATTTTAACCTGATCTACCTTTTTTATTATTATGAATATTATCAACAGTTTCTAGTAGTACTGGAGAACTGTGTTAGCGGAGTGGAAATCAGTTTAGAAGAGAATCGATAACCATATGTTGTGTCTCATGATTGTCATGGAAATCCCTGCTTCTGTGGGAAATATTTCTCAAGAACTGCTGCCTCTCTTAATAATATAATATAATATATATATATTGGCCGAGCTAGTCCAAAGCTTAACACAGTACGATAAATGCGATAATGATATAAAAGGTAATTGATTTCCTTACTTTTAATATATTGTAGGCATGTCCTGATAACTATTTCATTACTATATATTTAATGAAACAGTGTCTGTCAGTTTGTATTGTGTAATGAAGGAATTTCTACACACATCCTGAAGGTTTCTGCTCGTCATTATGTAATGGAAAGTGATGAGTTTCCGGAGGTAAACTAAACCAAAAATAAAGTACAAATGAACGTTAAATTTGTCAAGTATTTGGCATCGCTGTTTGGTGAAATTGTGCAACTTTTGTTGTTAGTTGTGGTTCCAAGTTCATTCAGTTATGATTTTGAAACAGGATTTCTTTATAACAGAGATTTTTATTTATATCTCTCTATTTGTTAACTTTTATGAGGCAGAGGCCAGTGACAAGTGATGATATTTTATCTCTTTGGTCACTCTACAAGTTAGGACATTATAACTGTCCAATCTCGACTCCATCTAGTACCTTGTGATTGATTGCCTCACACACCAGGCTTGCTCTGATGTATTATTTCTACTTTTCGTTCTGATGCGTTATCAATTATAAACAAAATAAAGTATCTCGTTGTTTATCTTTTTTCTCCCAATACCTACTATTCTTAATGTTTACATTCTTGATGTTTCATTCTTCCAGTCTTTCACTCTTCATTGCCAGTTTCAAATCCATCTATCATCTCTTCAGCCATATGTCCATCAGCCCATCATGTGTGCTTTATCAATAATGTTACACTTCAGTTTTATTGTGTGATATATTACATATTGTTCGTATTTCTTATTTCCAATTTCGTCTAAAAATCTTACTTGTTACTTCAGTTCTTTTTCAAGTCGAAACTCTTACAAATGTCATAGTAGCTTTTAAACGAAAATTTGTTGTACACTGTGCAATCCTTATTTCTACAATTCTAGATCGTTAATGTTTTTCTCCAAATTATAGCCTGCAAATAATTATATGTTAATTTAACCTACATATAATCGAGAAGCCATCAAACAATGTTCAGGTAAATAGATGCAACAATGCATGTTTTATTTGGACAAATATGAACCGACCCCATCATCTAAGTTCTTATATTTTTCAGAAGATACAATGCAGACCATGACAAATTTCATCAAAAAATTTCCCAAATAAACCCAATTTATTATCTATTTCTTATGGACAATGGAAATCTATTTCACGCATAAATTTAAGGTCATAAGGGAAATCATTGCATTTTGGAAAAGTAACAAAAATATTTTTAGTGGAAGGATGATGAGAAATGCCAAAGACTTCAGAGTACAAATGTCAAATGTTTTGCTGTATGATTATAGTAGTAATAATGGTAATGTGATGGTATATAGATAACAATGGTCCCTTATTAAAACTGTTATGAAAGGCATAACGAATGCTTAGGTAACTATGAACAGTGTGACATTGTAGTCTCTTGACAGCCACATTCTTATCTGTACTATCTCGATGGGTTGCACCCTGGGTTTCAGCGGGATATATATAGGAGCAGGTGTGACGCACAACGACAGTGAGCCACAAGCTGCTGACACAAATATTTTCCTCTTCATAATTTGATCATCTGCCAATTTATTCAGAACTCAAACCTGACACCCTGTAAACGGTATTGAGGATCTTACTCGCCTGACACAACCATTGTATCTCTCATATCTACTGGGATACAAGAATACTAAATGTGTGATATTCCATAATTGATTTCTACTGTACTTATCAAGATCGTGTGCAAAACAAGGTGAAGAGAATGGTGCACCGGATTTTTGTTCTATTAGCAGCACTCAGTTGCTGCTTCTGTTGTGGAACCTTGGCAATAGAGAATAAAGACCAACACCTTCGTGAACTGCCTTGCCCACCAGCAGAGGACATCCAGCCATGTGTGTGTACTGTCATAGATTCGTCCACCTACGATATTGGAATGGACTGTTCCTCTGTCACTACCAATGACCAACTGGCCAGTATTTTCAGCAAAGACTTTCCATACAACGATTTCTTTTCTTTGGTAATAGATAACAACTATGACCTTACGACTATAAGACCGGGTGACTTAGGCCAGAAGACTTTCCAGGAGATATACATCTCATATGGTAGTCTGATAACTTTAGAATACAGAGTCTTCAGTTCCAGCTATGACACACTGACGTACCTGGATATCAGGTACACAAATCTAGATTATTTTCCTTTTCATGAATTAAGCTTATTCACTCAACTCAAATATTTGCATTTTGAGAATAACCAATTTCATGGCTCCCCGTCGTTGTCATCATCCACCTTGCGACTTTTGCACCTGAACGGAAATCCTATAGAAGGGTTTGAACTGAATGTCCTGCCGTTGCTCGAAGAGATCTGGTTACAAAGTACTGAACTCACCTATCTCGACCCAGGTACTGACAACGTATTGAACTACAGTACTGTATATAAGCGCACAATAATCCGTGATACAGTAGCCCGAACTTCATGTATGACGAAGCAGCAGTGTGTATGTATAGTTGTATATGTCATAGTTTATTGTATGACCACTATATTAATGAATTTATTAAAGACATTCTACAGTGTAAACAAATACACAGTCATTGCATTTCACAAACAGGTTCAGCCACTGTGCCACGGCTATTTGTGTTCACTTCTACACACTGGGAACACTCGGTTTATATCTCTTTGAATTTTGAGTATATAATCAAACGCATTACCAATACAACTATTTTCAGACTTAGGCCTACATTTGTAATCGTAACCTATGTCTACATTAGTAATTACCGGTATTTCATTTATTTTCATTTATTTTCAGCAGAATATAAACTTAAATGAAAAAATATCAATGTGTCAATGTTCTTCCATTCAATAACTTCTTGGTAATCTGGTGTCACAATCTTCCAAATAAGAATAACAACCAGGAAAGGATATGGCCTTCACACCCTCCTGTCACTTAATTAAACACTAATGACTTACACCTTCCTGTCACTTAATTAAACACTAATGACTTACACCCTCCTGTCACTTAATTAAACACTAATGACTTCACACTTCCTTTCACTTAATTAAACACTAATGACTTACACCCTCCTGTCACTTAAGCACTAATGACTTCACACTTCCTTTCACTTAAGAACTAATGACGGCCATCCTAAGTTATATGTTAATACTCGATAATTATACAGCCACTTTATCTAGAGTATTATACGCATACAGGTGACACATGGACAGAGTACCTCATATATATATACAGTAGATACCGTACACCTCATCGACCCTAGTTGAGTGCCTTGTAGTGATAACCATAATGGTAAAACTTGGGAGAGAAAGTTAAACATGATCCAAACCTCTCTCCAGTAAAATAAGTTCACATATGAAATACCTGGTTAAATATAAACTGATGAGTAATTAATTGACCGAGAAATTAATTACTTACCCAATAATTTCCCATGACCAGGTACATTCACCGAGCTGCTCAATCTGGACTACATACACCTTGCCTACAACGGTCTTCAGGTTCTAGAGGCTGGCACAATAAACCTCCAGACTTCACACAACACTGTTCATCTGTACAACAACGATCTCACTTCCATCGCTGAGGGAGCATTAGTGGGTAAGTTTCTTTACTATTTCTTTTTCCATCTGTTTCCTCTTCCTTTTTCTTTTCATGATTTTCCTTTTCCAACTTCTCTTCCTCTAAGTGCCCAGGGTGTGTGGTGACCATTTGGGAATTTCTATCAGTACCAGGGTTCGGTGGGTGGACGTGCCCATAAACAGGAGATCTGTCCCCTCAGTAGTGGTCACTGAGACAAGTACCAGTGCATGGAGTGTGATGACAGGGAAGATGAGGCTTTAGAGATGGTCACGTCTGGTGAACTGACTCTGATTGGTGGTTCGCTCTACATCCCTGATGCTCATTACAGATTGAGCCCCATAGACAGTTACATTCACAATACATTCCACACTACACAACCAATACCAACACATGCAAAATGTGAGATATATATCCAGTTTATAAAGTACACGAAACCCCACCTCGTTCTTTTGTATTTCAGAACAAGCATGTAGACTTGTTAGGTTGTCATCCATTTGGTTCATAAAATAAACATAGTGTATGTTACTTCCCAGCTTTCTTATACAAATTCCATGCTAAGTTTTCCATACCACAGGGCATATATATAAAAATATGAGTATCAACTTGACGAACAACAAGTTGTTTGATTGAAAACACAACTGTCCCGGTCACAGTGACTCTACTTGATAATCATACCTAGGTTTATAACAGTCTTGATCTAATGAAGATAATACGAGCAATGTCTTTTGTTGTTTATCATTCAGTGGGTCAGATATAATGTAAGATAAATGTGTAAACATCCCTATTAACTATTGTGTGTTAACTTTACTAATAGGCAAACTAAAGGTATTGGTCAATGTTTCTTTAGGACCCCCAGGGATGTGGAGAGGAGGAGAATGTGTAGTAAACTAGTGCATTTAATAATCATGGTACTAATAGTAGTAAATTTGTAACCAGTTGGTATCAGTGGTATTATTGTGTACAGTATACACCAAATGTTCCCCGTTTTATGACCTACAGTCACCTTCTACACCTCTACACGTCGCTGGGAATCAGAGAGAAACAGAGACCAGTTCCTTTATATTGGTTGTTTGTGCAGTTGAACAACAACAGTAACAGTTGGACAGGTTTACTGAACTGTTATAAAGGCTTATATGACTACCACTAATGGACTATAGTGACGTCACCATGGCTTTAAATTTCCAACTGTACAAGGCTGAGTCTAATGAGATATTTCTTGGTTCTCATTAACAGGTCTGAAAGGAGGAACCTTAGATGTGCAAAACAATCAACTGACTGAGGTGGCAGAGGCTGTCTTTAGACCACTTATGGACGACGGTGTTGATGTTTATGCATCTGGTAAGTTTCTCGTCATATGCCATAAACACATTAATTGAAACAAACCGTTGACAACAAGAAGTATTGGGTTGTCTGATGCTGAGTTTCCTTCGTTGGCTGATGGTCAGCAGAGTTTGTGTATTTACTGAACTGGTTGTTATGGAGAAAACATAGAAAATGTAGGAGGAGTTTGAAGCCACCAGCCAAATAGGGTAATACTCGTCAGGTGTACACTCGTGATACATAATTTCTGACCAGGAGGTGTACGAGCTCCATGTCCTCTTCCGTCCATGTCTGAATATCACATTAAAAATATATGTTAGTGACTATTTTAATGGTCAATATATACGGAAAATTATATTAATTTCCTGATATATACCTTAAAATATGTATTTAAAGTATGGCCTGTGTCTGGCCACGACTAGGCCAAGACTGGGTCTAATACTCCCTGGTCAGAAATTATGTATTACGAGTGAAGTATTGTACGTTGGTTGGTGATGGGAAGAGTTGACACTCCAGCTTCACATGTCTGATCACCTTTATTGATCTTTATAACACTCTCTGTTACAGGTTTCCATCCACAACAAAATGTCTTTACATGTTTACATCGTTTACATGATCATACAGATATTAACTAATTAACCCAAACTAAATAACTGGAACATAAGTCAAGAATTGATTTACATGAGTTCAGTACCAGCAGGTATTGACGTCCACATCAGCGAAACTGAGACTCGTGAATATCATTTCACATTTTGTTCTTCAATACCTCATCACATAATTGGTTACAAATATTTATGTAAAAAGTGTGTTTCAATGTAATCATACACATACACACATACTTAACTGTCTATAACGTAACATCTTCAAAAAAACTCTTATAAGAAAGATATATTTTCCCATAAACATGTTTTATACAACCTAGTTTGAAATGGATATATTTGTGTTCACTAAGTACCCACATCGGGCCAATAATATCCAGGGTTGAAATAATTCAAGACTCCAATATCCCCAACACAGACTGAACAATCCACAGTTTCTTTATCTCCTTCCCAGCTGTTCATGGTAAGGGAAGGAAGTACAGGTACAGTGAAGTATATGTTATTCCCTTGTACTAGAAGGACCTGTGGGGGGCTGTATTCAAACCTGACTTTCATTCCAATCACTTTGAATGTCAACATAATTTCTAATGTCCTTTTACCTAGACTTTGTTGTCCTTGAATATAACCTCAGTCTAACCTGTAGTGTGGCAGGAAACTATGGATGGTGATTGTGACTTTATTCTGCAGGTAACCCTCTGGACTGTGGGTGTGAGATTGCCTGGCTCGTCACCAGCGACACTTACATGAGCCAATTGGATAGTGATGCATCCTGTACAAGTGGACAACTGGTGTCGGAACTTGACCCTGACATGTTTGCTGTGATATGTTAAGTAGATCCTGTGGTTTCATAATGGGAAATTTACCTTCTCGTGTGTGTTCAAGTTACATGTGTGCCATAATAAACACCTCGTGCACACACTGGTAATCATTATTCTCCCTGTTAAATGTTATAAAATTAATAAAGGTTTAGAATACTTTAATAATGCCAAATTGAGGAGGTATGGTGTTTGTGTCTAGTGATCCCAATACTAGTGTTTGGAATGTGATCATGATGATTACAAACACGATCCCAATTAGTTCATTCTATAATCACGTTTGGAACTATAAAGCCGTTCACATAAGACTAGGCACACAAATGTAAAACATATATATTCTCAATCTAACTATTGAGAGTAACATGATATTATTTATCAAAGAGAGTTACTCCCATTAGTAATCAGGAGACTTATGCTTTATAATAAATATTATATAACTTGAAAACATTCCATAGTTCATGGTTACTAAAGCCAATGTTAATATCTGCTAAGTCTTTACTGAAGAACATATTTACTAGTACAGGTTTAGTGTTGGTTGTGGTTACTGCTTTATCTACATCACACCTTGACTTGGGTTTGTGTATTTGGTAAGTTTTCTTTGACTGACTCTTACTTTTTTTATTCTATATATGTTTGCTACTGGGCACTTTATTAATATGTTTTTAATCTCACTTTTCTTTCCTTTCAAGATTTGCACAAGCATATGGTACATGTATTCTTTTTTCTAAGTCCAAAGCCATTAAAATAGAAAGTTAATTAAGTTCAATAATACTGATCCTCATAATTATGTCGCGTCCTATTTCTTAGTTTGGAAATTATTTGTCGTTCTGAATTACTGAATTAAATTACCCACCAATATTTCTGAAGGACACCTGTTTAATAAGAGAATCATAAAATTACTTTTGTAACCGATGTTCAGTTTTCTTCGTTGAGTTTGACATCTCTTTTGTATCACTGCTTTGTGTCCCACTCATTTATAGTTGTCTTAGTTCAGTTCCTTCATTCAGGTTCTTTTTTCTAACCCGATTATTAGGTGTCATATGTTTACTATGTTAAAACGTGAATGATTTATCACAGTTGTATATTTTTTGTCTCTGAGTAAATTCCTGCCAATTATTCCCATACGAGTTTATCCAACAAACAGTATTCTGTACTATAGCTATTTATCATTTTCTCTTTCATAACTTTCGTCTTTATTCATGACGCCTCACTTCGTCTTTCAGAACAGAAGTAAGTTAAATTATTAGGGACAACGAGGGTTGCTATATACATTAAGCAACTAATCTTTGTAGTCCAATAAATTTTACTTGTAGAACATCACACCTGAATATATAATTTCCAATTAGTCGTTCACATAATGTCATACATTTCTAAAATACATACCCTACTCTTAGTTAAAACCTATAGTTAATAGTGGTTACAAACAGTTTTTAACTTACGGTATTAATTTCATATACTTTATAACAATTTTTTCTGTAATATTTTTTTGTGATTAATAATTTTCAATATACCTTATACTGTATTCGAAGATTATCTTTCGTGTTTCCTATATTAATAACGTGTTTGATATGTAGATCTAACCTGGTTTCCTTGGTTACTTTGAAGTTGCTTATATTTATACACAAGGTGTCCAGCGAGTGTTGCCTTAAATTAATAATATGGAACTAATTTAAATTTTCAGTTCATTCTGAGTTAAAATCATTTGTCTTCAGAAATGAATGATCACTGAGTTGCAATTATTGAACAGGAAAAGGGAAATATTATGTGATGCAAAGTTATTCACATTTAATCATCAATAATTATAATATTCAATAACTATACAATAAAACAACACGTACCATGTATTTCTATAGAACCTTTTCTATTCTGAATGACATGAATAATAAATTTCCAAAATATATAATAAAATTACAGGGAAACTCTTTATAACTCTGCTTCTTGTACTCTATATGTCAAGTTAAGCCAATCAAAGTTAAAGCACAATGGAGGATTAACAAAGTTTTCCTTCATGTATTTTAATGTTGCCTTCTGTTTGTTATAAAACCTTCAGGCGCTAATAATATATGATTGGAAATTCTTAAGTATGTAATAGGAGAGTAGCTTTACCTTCTTGTAAGTTACTGTATTAACCAAACTGTATTATCATAACATAAAGGTGTATAATAATAACGTTGTATTTATTAAGGTCACGTGGTTCGTACTTGGGTTAAGGGAATGTATAATATCATAACATAAAGGTGTATAATAACGTTGTATTTATTAAGGTCACGTGGTTCGTACTAGGGTTAATGGAATGTATAATATCATAACATAAAGGTGTATAATAACGTTGTATTTATTAAGGTCACGTGGTTCGTACTAGGGTTAAGGGAATGTATAATATCATAACATAAAGGTGTATAATAACGTTTTATTTATTAAGGTCACGTGGTTCGTACTTGGGTTAAGGGAATGTATTACTTTTCCTATCCTGACTTGCCTACAATGACAAGGCTTGAACTCGGACCAATATGTCGTGAGGTGAGAACACTACGGTACCACTGCACCAACCCAACACCCAAATAGGAATGGACTGTTCTGATCACACAGCATCTATGTAACTGTTTGGAGTGACATATTAATACAAACCACAAACTCATTACAAGTGATAGAGGGATACACCTTCATACCTTCTTATATTACTTGTTTAGATCTGTACCTTTTGATTGACATAATAATAGACTGTGTTGTGTTGATAATGTTAAGATAAATGTAAACACACAGCAAATGTAATTGGTCTAAGCTGAAAGATGAAGATGGTCTTAGTATTGGCCTCTACAGTCCTCACTTTCCCAGAGAGTACAGTACATGTACTACAGGTTACAAGATTTAAGTTGAAAGGAAATGTCAAGCAAACCTTGAAGAGAGTTTGTCACTGCTCACCTGTAACTTCCCAGACGTATATCAATTATTTGATGCATAAAAACACTGATAACAATAACCTGTGTTGTTGGTTCAGGTGTACCTACGTACAGTACAATGTATTATATTACCAATTCCATGGTATATTGTTGTTTTTCTTTATTTGTGGGTTCTTCCTACCTCTTCTACGTTGTTCTGGGTGGAGGGGGGGGGGTAAGGTGTCGGGACAGTGTAAATAAATAGATTTTACTTTATCATTCCATCTTTTCCCACTTCTATGTGGGGTCGTTGTGCCACATCAGCACATCATCCATCTCCTTCACTCATCGGTGTTTACTTGTCCTTCACTAAGATCACCCAGATCTTTGCAGGTACTGACAACTTGATATACATTTGAGCACACAAATTCTTGGTGCAGTGGTTAAACCCTCTTAAAAGACATATTATAATATTGTTGTTGTATTGGATTTAAGTTAATTGTTATATCCACAAAAAAAAAAAAAAAAAAAAAAAAAAAAAAAAAAAAAAATAATAACCATATTGGTGAGGCTCGACCATTATTGACAGCTTAATTGTTTCTTGAAAAATGACCAATTAACTGATTAAGCTGGCAGAGGGCGTCTTCAGGCCACTTGTTCAAGAAGGGCTTGATTTTTACGCCAGAAGTAAGTTTTAAGATTTCCCCCATACATTCCATCTACTTTGAACACAATACTATAGTCCACTATGATATCACAGTTCCTTCACCACATTACACTACACCCAAGCCACACCACATTTTATTTACAATAGTTACATCACATTAAGTACTTTCCATCACTCACACCTTTAGGACACTGTGATCGTGTATGATAATTGGAGACTTCTGATCCCTCCTGACGATAC
Organism: Petrolisthes cinctipes; assembly: GCA_033782935.1. NCBI lineage: Eukaryota > Metazoa > Arthropoda > Malacostraca > Decapoda > Porcellanidae > Petrolisthes > Petrolisthes cinctipes. The sequence goes on from JAWQEG010003138.1 coordinate 67,411, forward strand.
CACGAAACAAGCTCCTTCCCTATAGGTGGTGTTTCGTGGCAATATTTGAAGGACTCATTTACCTCCAATTTTCTGGCTACATCACCGGGACCCTTAAACTATTTTCATCTAACATAATTAATTCAGACTTCGTTGGTGAGATAGAAAGAGTCATTCATTATGGTGAACTTTTATCCCATTACTTAATTTCCTTACGTACTCCTTTTTCTGCCTCGACATCAATCACAAGTTAGTCAGAAGAGGCCAGGGAAACTATGGATCGTGCCTGTGTGCCATACATTGCAATTACTATGAATGCTTGCTAATATTCCTAAGTCAACTAAGCTCTAACCTCATATTTAGCCTCATTCCAGATAAACGGGATTGGGGGATAAAAGTAATGTATGGATCGTGACGGTGACTATTTGCAGATAATCCTCTGACGTGTGGATGTGACATAGCCTGGCTCGTCGTTAACCCCACGTACAAGAGTCACCTTAAGGATGATGCAACCTGTTCTGACGGAGAGAGGGTGACAGACCTCAACCCGTCTTTGTATCTGGAGTTATGTTATAGTTAGACCCTGGCCTTCTACCTTGAAAAAGTAACCCTCTATTAAAAGATCTGTTCCCAAGTGAGCCTTGCTAGTATCTCAGGCACAAACAGTAAATTATAGTTATTCGAGATCCTATGTCTGCAAAAGCCATTAACTCCTACAATAAAAATTGAAGGTGTCAATTTTCTGAGGTTCAGTAATTTCTTTAGTGCATTTGGTCTTTACAAGCTGAGCAGGAATACTTCATACTCAATCCTGATGACTCAACCTATTGATTTCGTTAAACAAAAGTTCATATTCGTTCCCACAGTTGTAGGGACACGGGAGGAAAAATAAAGTTTAAAAAAATATATATCGCATTAATTAATATAACAGACAAGCACACAATTTGAACAATGTATCTTTATCAAACAGGCTGAAATACCAAATAACAAAATATGACTCACTTGGGCGTCATCTGCACACGAGAGGGTTATTATACTAAGTGGAAGGAGTGATAAGAGTGTTTATTATGGGTAACAAGAAGTGGATATATCTATGACGACTACACTCCTGTTGTCAAGAAGGATGTACATAATCTGAGAAACACATAGCAACAGTAATTATTATATCCAACATTTCCTGGCACCTACAGCTTACCAAAACAATATGTATTGTTAAACGCCTTTGTTGGTTTACGTTTGATGGTGTTTAGGTTTATTGACCCTTCTACAGTTTATGATATGTTAATGTTTCTATCTCTCGTTTATTTTCCTGTCCTTTACTGGGTACTTTAATTTTCATTTTCAATTTTCACTCATTTTTTCCGGAATTAATTATTTGCCTCATTTCTCCTTTGACAAATATAGGTTCATTGTCTGTGTTCTCTCTAAAGTGTTGGGGAAGCCTTTGACAGATTCCTTCTTATTCCCTAGTACCAAGGACAATGAAATAAAAAGTGGATATTTCCAATAATTTTGCTTGGCATGTGTCGTAATCTGTTTTGATTCGATATGGTTTGTTGTTCAGGGCTTGTGTATTAATTCCGGATTTGAAATAAAGAGTGATGAATGAGTGACTGTTCTCACAGCAATATATCTTTATTTTTAATTTGTTGTTCAGTTTTCTTGGTTGAGTTTGACATAGTTATCACATCAGTAATGCTGCCTTTTGTCCCATCTGCTTATAGTTTTATTTACTATATATTTTAGTATTACATTTTTGCTGCATTGTTCTCACTTGTTCTCCCTTACTATGTTCATCCCTTCAGGCTATTTTAATGTTCCATATTATTTCTTCAGTTAAATTTTCTTGTAATGATTTGTACAACATCATATTCTTTATAATAGTAACCTTCCCTATTAAAACCCTTGTGTTATTTCATACAGCCTCAACATCCGCTCTCAGGACACAGGCAGGTGTTATGGTGAAGGACTAAGGGCGAGTATCTATATAAATTACGATGCAACTCTAGGCACTGTATATATTCCTAGTGTAACAGTGTTTATAAGTTCTAAGCAAACATTTCCAAAATTAGTACCGATTATTAGTTTCAACTCCTGGATACTTGGGACTGTAAATAATTAGGTAATATAGGTAACATAGAGTATTATTCTTCTCATGCTATTAAACAGTTCTTTGTGTTTTCTAATGTTATTTTTAGTTTGATGGTTAATATATAATGATAAACATATAACATTAGGAAACCTATGCTATAAACATGTAAAATATATATAAATTACAGGAAAGAAAGTTGTATACATTTTCCTTATCCTCAAGTAGTAATGCAGGATGCTGCACTTCTGCAAAGGGATAGTTACTCAAAATTTTTCATATTGTACAGGTGCCAGGAATATTATTTGATTGATGAAAGCACCATGATGACCTGGATAGGAGCCTAGGAATTGAGAAGGTTATTAGGTTAACTCGTGAGAAGGTTAACTAGTGTCTAACGGATTTCAAATATTAGGTATAGATAAACAGATTTTTCTTTCTCATTCTATCTTTTAAAATTTCTTTCTATGTGGGGTTGATGTGCTACATCAGCACATCATCCATCTCCTTAACAATCGAATCCAGTCCACATTATATGATTTGTTAGATCATGGTTTTTCAGCAGTATGTCCTTCATGAAATCAACCCTGCCTTTATATATTAGGGAACGATATCATTGTAACCAATAGTCAACACCTTCACTACCCATTGGTGGATGAATGAACATCAGATATCTGTGTGGTCATGGCCGTCACTACTTATACAGTACATCTTCACTATGGCTTAGGTCAGATTTCTATTAGGTGGGACCTTCACAACTCACACATTATTACTTAGTATTGATATGGTCAATGGATGTGAGGGAACTGCCCATCCAGCCCAGTTCATCCTGGAAAACAAACCACAGGACTTCTCGATTGAAAAGAAAGCGTGCTAACCACAGTGTCACAGATCACCCTACAGTATAAACAGACAGATATTGATGGAAAAATATTCTTTCAGCTGTACACTATACGAGTATATTACTGACGGAAGGTTTATGTACACAGGTTACATACACAGGAAGAAGACATGTTAGACACATTATTCCCAAGTTAAAAATATATATGGTTACATTATCACCCTGCAATTACCAAATTACATTAAAACCTTTTTATGGCGATTTTATGACACTTGAGTTTTATCATACGGTAGTTAATATTATAATTATATTTACAAGCACTGACAATTTCTTTTAACTTGATAATACCTGCTTATTTCACGTAACGCTAATATAAGACTTTTCTAGTAGTACTGAACTGAAGAACTGTGTTATCGGAGTGGAAATCAGTTTCGTTGAATATCAATAACCATATGCTGTGTCTCATGATTGTCATGGAAATCCCTGGTTCTGTGTGAAACATTTCTCAAGAACTGCTGCCTCTCTTAATACGTCGTTAGGTTACACAACTAAATACACCACCAATATGAAAAAAATTACAGATGAACGTTAAATTTGTCAAGCACTTGGCATCGCAGTTTGGTGAAATTCTACAACTTTTGTTGCCAGCTGTGGTTCAAAGTTCATTCACAAGTCATGATATTTTAGCTCTTTGGTCACTCTACAAAGGAGGATACTATCATTGTCCAATCTCGACTATATATTATTCTAGTACCTTGTAATTGCCTCCCACACCTTGCTTGCTCTGATATACTATACACTTTCTCTATTTGTTCTGTTGCGTTATCAATTATAAATAAAATCAATTACGGTATCTCATTGTTTATCTTTTCTATCCCATATATATACCTACTCTTCTTAATGTTTACATTGACACTTCATTCTTCCAGTCTTTTACTCTTGATTGCCAATTTCAAATCCATCTATCATCTCTTCAGCCATATGTCCATCAGCCCATCATGTGTGCTTTATCAATAATATTACACTTCAGTTTTATTGTGTGATATATTACATATTGTTCGTATTTCTTATTTCCACTTTCGTCTAAAAATCTTATTTGTTACTTCAGCTCCTCTTCACCTCGACACTCTTCTATATGTTATGGTAACTTTTAATTTTTTATTTTTTTATTTTGTACACTACCGGTATGCAATTCTTAATTCTAGAATTCTAGATCGTTAATGTTTTCCTCCAAATATAGCCTGCAATTAATTTTATGTTAATTTAACCTCCATAATAATCGAGAAGCCACCAAACAATGTTCAAGGAAATAGATGCAACAATGCATGTTTTATTAAGACAAATATGAACCGACACCCTCATCTAATTTCTTAGATTTTTCAGTAGTTACAATGCAGACCATATTAAATATACCCAAATAAACCCACTTTATAATCTACAGCTTATGAACACTGGAAATCTATTTCAATAATATACTTAAGGTCATTGAGGAAATCAGTGCATTTCCGAAAGGTAAAAGGGAAGATGATAGGCAATGCCAAACACCTCAGAGTACAAATGTCAAATGTGTTGCTGTATGAATATAGTAGTAATATAAGTGTTGCACCGAAACAAATGCTTAGGTAACTATGAACAGTGTGACATTGCAGTCTCTTGACAGCCACATTCTTATCTGTACTATCTCGATGGGTTGCACCCTGGGTTTCAGAGGGATATATATAGGAGCAGGTGTGACGCACAACGACAGTGAGCCACAAGCTGCTGACACAAATATTTTCCTCTTCATAATTCGATCATCTGCCAATTTATTCAGAACTCAAACCTGACACCCTGTAAACGGTATTGAGGATCTTACTTGCCTGACACAACCATTGTATCTCTCATATCTACTGGGATACAAGAATACTAACTGTGTGAAATTCCATCCTTGATTTCTACTGTACTTATCAAGATCGTGTGCAAAACAAGGTGAAGAGAATGGTGCACCATATTTTTGTTCTATTAGCAGCACTCAGTTGCTGCTTCTGTTGTGGAACCTTGGCAATAGAGAATAAAGACCAACACTTTCGTGACCTGCCTTGCCCACCAGCAGAGGACATCCAGCCATGTGTGTGTACTGTCATAGATTCGTCCACCTTCGATATTGAAATGGACTGTTCCTCTGTCACTACCAATGACCAACTGGCCAGTATTTTCAGCAAAGACTTTCCATACAACGATTTCTTTTCTTTGGTAATAGAAAACAATAATCACCTTACGACTATAAGACTAGGTGACTTAGGCCAGAAGACATTCCAGGAGATACACATCTCAGATGGTAGTCTGAAGACTGTAGAAAAGAACGCCTTCATTTCCAGCTATGGCACGCTGACGTACCTGTATATCGTGGTGACGAGTCTAGATTATTTTCCTTTTCATGAATTAAGCTTATTTACTCAACTCGAACAATTACATCTTGAGAATAACCAGTTGATGGGCTCCCCGGAGTTGTCATCATCCACCTTGCAACTTTTGCGTCTTTACGGAAACCCCATCGACGGGATTGAACTGAATGCACTGCCGTTGCTCGAAGAGATCGACTTACAAAGTACTGCAATCACCTATCTCGACCCAGGTACTGACAACATATTGAACTATAGTACAGTACACATAGAACACAATAATCCGTGATACAGTAGCTCGAACTTCATGTGTGACGAAGCAGCAGTGTGTATGTATAGTTGTATATGTCATAGTTTATTGTATGACCACTATATTAATTAATTTATTAAAGACATACTACAGTGTAAGCAAATACACAGTCATTGCATTTCACAAACAGGTTCAGCCACTGTGCCACGGCTATTTGTGTTCACTTCTACACACTGGGAACACTCGGTTTATATCTCTTTGAATTTTGAGTATATAATCAAACGCATTACCATTACAACTATTTTCAGACTTAGGCCTACATTTGTAATCGTAACCTATGTCTACAGTAGTAATTACCGGTATTTCACTTATTTTCATTTATTTTCAGCAGAATATAAAATGAAATGAAAAAATATCAATGTGTCAATGTTCTTCCATTCAATAACTTCTTGGTAATCTGGTGTCACAATCTTCCAAATAAGAATAACAACCAGGAAAGGATATGGCCTTCACACCCTCCTGTCACTTAATTAAACACTAATGACTTACACCCTCCTGTCACTTAATTAAACACTAATGACTTCACACCCTCCTGTCACTTAATTAAACACTAATGACTTCACACCCTCCTGTCACTTAATTAAACACTAATGACTTCACACCCTCCTGTCACTTAATTAAACACTAATGACTTACACCCTCCTGTCACTTGAGCACTAATGACTTCACACTTCCTTTCACTTAAGAACTAATGACGGCCATCCTAAGTTATATGTTAATACTCGATAATTATACAGCCACTTTATCTAGAGTATTATACGCATACAGGTGACACATGGACAGAGTACCTCATATATATATACAGTAGATACCGTACACCTCATCGACCCTAGTTGAGTGCCTTGTAGTGATAACCATAATGGTAAAACTTGGGAGAGAAAGTTAAACATGATCCAAACCTCTCTCCAGTAAAATAAGTTCACATATGAAATACCTGGTTAAATATAAACTGATGAGTAATTAATTGACCGAGAAATTAATTACTTACCCAATAATTTCCCATGACCAGGTACATTCACCGAGCTGCTCAATCTGGACTACATACACCTTGAGTACAACAGTCTTCAGGTTCTAGAGGCTGGCACAATAAACCTCTACACTTCACACAACACTGTTCATTTGTACAACAACGATCTCACTTCCATCGCTGAGGGAGCATTAGTGGGTAAGTTTCTTTACTATTTCTTTTTCCATCTCTTTCCTCTTCCTTTTTCTTTTCATGATTTTCCTTTTCCAACTTCTCTTCCTCTAAGTGCCCAGGGTGTGTGGTGACCATTTGGGAATTTCTATCAGTACCAGGGTTCGGTGGGTGGAGGTTCCCATAAACAGATCTGTCCCCTCAGTAGTGGTCACTGAGACAAGTACCAGTGCATGGAATGTGATGACAGGGAAGATGAGGCTTTAGAGATGGTCACGTCTGGTGAACTGACTCTGATTGGTGGTTCGTTTTACATCCCTGATGCTCATTACAGATTGAGCCCCAAAGACAGTTACATTCACAATACATTCCACACTACACAACCAATACCAACACATACAAAATATGAGATATATATCCGGTTTATAAAGTACACGAAACTTCACCTCGTTCTTTTGTATTTCAGAACAAGCATGTAGACTTGTTAGGTTGTCATCCATTTGGTTCATAAAATAAACATAGTGTATGTAACTTCCCAGCTTTCTTATACAAATTCCATGCTAAGTTTTCCATACCACAGGGCATATATATAAAAATATGAGTATCAACTTGACGAACAACAAGTTGTTTTATTGAAAACACAACTGTCCCGGTCACTGTGACTCTACTTGATAATCATACCTAGGTTTATAACAGTCTTGATCTAATGAAGATAATACGAGCAATGTCTTTTGTTGTTTATCATTCAGTGGGTCAGCTATAATGGAAGATAAATGTGTAAACATCTCTATTACCTATTGTGTGTTAACTTTACTAATAGGCAAACTAAAGGTATTGGTCTATGTTTCTTTAGGACACCCAGGGATGTGGAGAGGAGGAGAATGTGTAGTAAACTAGTGCATTTAATAATCATGGTACTAATAGTAGTAAATTTGTAACCAGTTGGTATCAGTGGTATTATTGTGTACAGTATAAACCAAATGTTCCCCGTTTTATGACCTACAGTCACCTTCTACACCTCTACACGTCGCTGGGAATCAGAGAGAAACAGAGACCAGTTCCTTTATATTGGTTGTTTGTGCAGTTGAACAACAACAGTAACAGTTGGACAGGTTTACTGAACTGTTATAAAGGCTTATATGACTACCACTAATGGACTATAGTGACGTCACCATGGCTTTAAATTTCCAACTGTACAAGGCTGAGTCTAATGAGATATTTCTTGGTTCTCATTAACAGGTCTGAAAGGAGGATACTTAGATGTGCGAAACAATCAACTGACTGAGCTGGCAGAGGCTGTCTTTAGACCACCTATGGACGACGGTGTTAATGTTCTTGCATCTGGTAAGTTTCTCGTCATATGCCATAAACACATTAATTAAAACAAGCCGTTGACAACAAGAAATATTGGGTTGTCCGATGCTGAGTTTCCTTCGTTGGCTGATGGTCAGCAGAGTTTGTGTATTTACTGAACTGGTTGTTATGGAGAAAACATAGAAAATGTAGGAGGAGTTTGAAGCCACCAGCCAAATAGGGTAATACTCGTCAGGTGTACACTCGTGATACATAATTTCTGACCAGGAGGTGTACGAGCTCCATGTCCTCTTCCGTCCATGTCTGAATATCACATTAAAAATATATGTTAGTGACTATTTTAATGGTCAATATATACGGACAATTATATTAATTTCCTGATATATACCTTAAAATATGTATTTAAAGTATAGCCTGTGTCTGGCCACGACTAGGCCAAGACTGGGTCTAATACTCCCTGGTCAGAAATTATGTATCACGAGTGAAGTACTGTACGTTGGTTGGTGATGGGAAGAGTTGACACTCCAGCTTCACATGTCTGATCACCTTTATTGATCTTAATAACACTCTCTATTACAGGTTTCCTTCAACAACAAAATGTTTTTCCGTGTTTATATGGTTTTTAAGACCATACAGATGTTAACTAAACTAACCCAAACTAAATAACTGGAACATAAGTCAAGAATTGATTTACATGAGTTCAGTACCAGCAGGTATTGACGTCCACATCAGCGAAACTGAGACTCGTGAATATCATTTCACATTTTGTTCTTCAATACCTCATCACTTTATTGGTTACAAATGTTTATGTAAAAAGTGTGTTTCAATGTAATCATACACATACACACATACTTAACTGTCTATAACGTAACATCTTCAAGAAAACTCTTATAAGAAAGATATATTTTCCCATAAACATGTTTTATACAACCTAGTTTGAAATGGATATATTTGTGTTCACTAAGTACCCACATCGGGCCAATAATATCCAGGGTTGAAATAATCCAAGACTCCAATATCCCCAACACAGACTGAACAATCCACAGTTTCTTTATCTCCTTCCCAGCTGTTCATGGTAAGGGAAGGAAGTACAGGTACAGTGAAGTATATGTTATTCCCTTGTACAGAAGCATTATCACATTTGAAACTTCTCTGTGTCCACGTGCTGTCCTTTCATTTACTTTGATCTCGACCACCCTTTTGCAAGCGTTTGGTGAAGTAACTATGGATCATGTCTGTACAGTCACCAACAACTTTACCTGGTTCATGCATTCGTGTATAATTTCATTCACATGGACTAGTACATCTACTATTCTGAATACCTGTATGGTGGGTTCCTTGACAAACTTAAAAGTTCCTAATCCTGGCGTCTATATAATTAAAAAAGAATGAGAGTTAGTAATAGTGTATGTACAGTACTAGAAGGACCTGTGGGGGGCTGTATTCAAACCTGACTTTCATTCCAATAACTTTGAATGTCAACATAATTTCTAGTGTCCTTTTACCTAGACTTTGTTGTCCTTGAATATAACCTCAGTCTAACCTGTAGTGTGGCAGGAAACTATGGATGGTGATTGTGACTTTATTCTGCAGGTAACCCTCTGGACTGTGGGTGTGAGATTGCTTGGCTCGTCACCAGCTCCACTTACATGAGCTTATTGTATGATGATGCATCCTGTACAAGTGGACAACTGGTGTCGGAACTTGACCCTGACATGTTTGCTGTGATATGTTAAGTAGATCCTGTGGTTTCATCTTAATGGGAAACTTACCTTCTCGTGTGTGTTCAAGTTACATGTGTGCCATAATAAACACCTCGTGCACACACTGGTAATCATTATTCTCCCTGTTAAATGTTATAAAATGAATAAAGGTTTAGAATACTTTAATAATGCCAAATTGAGGAGGTATGGTGTTTGTGTCTAGTGATCCCAATACTAGTGTTTGGAATGTGATCATCATGATTACAAACACGATCCCAATTAGTTCATTCTATAATCACGTTTGGAACTATAAAGCCGTTCACATAAGACTAGGCACACAAATGTAAAACATATATATTCTCAATCTAACTATTGAGAGTAACATGATATTATTTATCTTAGAGAGTTACTCACATTAGTAATCAGGAGACTTATGCTTTATAATAAATATTATATAACTTGAAAACATTCCATAGTTCATGGTTACTAAAGCCAATGTTGATATCTGATAAGTCTTTACTGAAGAACATATTTACTAGTTCAGGTTTAGTGTTGGTTGTGGTTACTGCTTTATCTACATCACACCTTGACTTGGGTTTGTGTATTTGGTAAGTTTTCTTTGACTGACTCTTACTTTTTTTATTCTATATATGTTTGCTACTGGGCACTTTAATATTATGTTTTTAATCTCCCTTTTCTTTCCTTTCAAGATTTGCACAAGCATATGATACATGACTGTATTCTTTTTTCTAAGTCCAAAACCATTAAAATAGAAAGTTAATTAAGTTCAATAATACTGATTCTCATAATTATGTCGCGTCCAAATCCTTAGTTTGGAAATTATTTGTCGTTCTGAATTATTGAATTAAATTACTCACCAATATTTCTGAAGGACACCTGTTTAATAAGAGAATCATAAAATCACTTTTGTAACCGATGTTCAGTTTTCTTCGTTGAGTTTGACATCTCTTTTGTATCACTGCTTTGTGTCCCACTCATTTATAGTTGTCTTAGTTCAGTTCCTTCATTCAGGCTCTATTTTCTAACCCGATTATTGGGTGTCATATCTTTACTATGTTAAAATGAGCATGATTTATCACAGTTGTATATTTTTTATCTCTGAGTAAATTCCTGCCAATTATTCCCATACGAGTTCATCCAACAAACAGTATTCTGTACTATAACTATTTATAATTTTCTCTTTCATAACTTTCGTCTTTATTCATGATGCTTCACTTCGTCTTTCAGGACAGAAGTAGGTTAAATTATTAGGGACAACGAGGGTTGCTATATACATTAAGCAACTAATCTTTGTAATGCAATAAATTTTACTTGTAGACTATCACACCTGAATATACAATTTCCAATTAGTCGTTCACATAATGTCATACATTTCTAAAATACATACCCTACTCTTAGTTAAAACCTATAGGTAATAGTGGTAACAAACAGTTTTTAACTTACGGTATTAATTTCATATACTTTATAACAATTCTTTCTGTAATCTTTTTTCGTGATTAATATTTTTCAATATACCTTATAGTGTATTCCAAGTTTATCTTTCATGTTTCCTATAATAATAACGTGTTTGATATGTAGATCTAACCTGGTTTCCTTGGTTACTTTGAAGTTGCTTATATTCATACACAAGGTGTCCAGCAAGTGTTGCCTTAAATTAATAATCTGGAACTAATTTAAATTTTCAGTTCATTCTGAGTAAAATCCATTTGTCTTCAGAAATGAATGATCACTGAGTTGCAATTATTGAACAGGAAAAGGGAAATATTATGTGATGCAAAGTTATTCACATTTAATCATCAATAATTATAATATTCAATAACTATACAATAAAACAACACGTACCAGGTATTTCTATAGAACCTTTTGTACTCTGAATGACATGAATAATAAATTTCCAAAATATATAATAAAACTACAGGGAAACTCTTTATAACTCTGCTTCTTGTACTCTATATGTCAAGTTAAGCCAATCAAAGTTAAAGCACAATGGAGGATTAACAAAGTTTTCCTTCATGTATTTTAATCTTGCCTTCTGTTTGTTATAAAACCTTCAGGCGCTAATAATATATGATTGGGAATTCTTAAGTATATAATAGGAGAGTAGCTTTACCTTCTTGTAAGTTACTGTATTAACCAAACTGTATTATCATAACATAAAGGTGTATAATAACGTTGTATTTATTAAGGTCACGTGGTTCGTACTAGGGTTAAGGGAATGTATAATATCATAACATAAAGGTGTATAATAACGTTGTATTTATTAAGGTCACGTGGTTCGTACTTGGGTTAAGGGAATGTATAATATCATAACATAAAGGTGTATAATAACGTTGTATTTATTAAGGTCACGTGGTTCGTACTTGGGTTAAGGGAATGTATTACTTTTCCTATCCTGACTTGCCTACAATGACAAGGCTTGAACTCGGACCAATATGTCGTGAGGTGAGAACACTACGGTACCACTGCACCAACCCAACACCCAAATAGGAATGGACTGTTCTGACACAACATCTATGTAACTGTTTGGAGTGACATATTAATACAAACCACAAACTCATTACAAGTGATAGAGGGACACACCTTCATACCTTCTTATATTACTTGTTTAGATCTGTACCTTTTGATTGACATAATAGACTGTGTTGTGTTGATAATGTTAAGATAAATGTAAACACACAGCAAATGTAATTGGTCTAAGCTGAAAGATGAAGATGGTCTTAGTATTGGCCTCTACAGTCCTCACTTTCCCTGAGAGTACAGTACATGTACTACAGGTTACAAGATTTAAGTTCAAACGATATTGCCAACCAAACCTTGAAGAGAGTTTGTCACTGCTCACCTGTAACTTCCCAGACGTTTATCAATGATTTGATGCATGAAAACACTGATAACAATAACCTGTGTTGTTGGTTCAGGTGTACCTACGTACAGTACAATATATTATATTACCAATTCCTTGGTATATTGTTGTTTTTCTTTATTTGTGGGTTCTTCCTACCTCTTCTACGCTGTGTTGGGCAGGGGGGGGGGTAAGGTGTCGGGACAGCAGTGTAAATAAATAGATTTTACTTTCTCATTCCATCTTTTCCCACTTCTATGTGGGGTGGTTGTGCCACATCAGCACATCATCCATCTCCTTACCGATCCAATCCAGTTCACATTATATAGATAAAATGTTGCATTCTCTCCCAGCTTTGTGTCTCTGGTCTATTTTAATAATAATAATAATAATAATAATAATAATAATAATAATAATAATAATAATATAATTTGTTATATGATGTATTTTCCACCTTATGTCCTTCATGAAATCAACCCTGCCTATATATATATTAGGGAAAGATATCATTATAACCAATAGTCAACACCTTCACTACCCATTGGTGGATGAATGAACATCAGATATCTGTGTGGTCATGGCCGTCACTATTAAGTCTTATACAGTACATTTTCATAATGGCTTAGGTCATATTTCTCTTTGGGTGGGACCTTCATAACACACCCTATTCTTGATACTACCTGCATATTGTATAAGAGTTATTGTACAATTATTGACAATAACAACATTTTAACCTGATCTACCTTTTCCATTATTATGAATATTATCAACAGTTTCTAGTAGTACTGGAGAACTGTGTTAGCAGAGTGGAAATCAGTTTAGAAGAAAATCGATAACCATATGTTGTGTCTCATGATTGTCATGGAAATCCCTGCTTCTGTGGGAAACATTTCTCAAGAACTGCTGCCTCTCTTAATAATATAATATAATATAATATAATATAATATATATATATATATATATATATATATATATATATATATATATATATATATATATATATATATATATATATATATATATATATATATATATATATATATATATATATATATATATACAGTAGGTGACATAAACATTGGCCGTGCAAGCATAATGCTTAACACAGTACAATAAATGCAATAATGATATAAAAGGTAATTGATTTCCTTACTTTTAATATATTGTAGGCATGTCCTGATAACTAATACATTACTATATATTTAATGAAACAGTGTCTGTCAGTTTGTATTGTGTGATGAAGGGATTTCTACACACATCCTGATGATTTCTGCTCGTCATTATATAATGGAAAGTGATGAGTTTCTGGAAGTATAGAAAACCAAAAAGAAAGTACAATTGAACATTAAATTTGTCAAGTATTTGGCATCGCTGTTTGGGGAAATTGTGCAACTTTTGTCGTTAGTTGTGGTTCCAAGTTCATTCAGTTATGATTTTGAAACAGAGGATTTCTTTATAACAGTTTTTTTTTTTTTCTCTCTCTCTATTTGTTAACTTTTATGAGGCAGATGCCAATAACAAGTGATGATATTTTATCTCTTTGGTCACTCTACAAGTTAGGACATTATCACTGTCCAAACTCGACTCCATCTAGTACCTTGTGATTGATTGCCTCACACACCAGGCTTGCTCTGATGTATTATTTCTACTTTTCGTTCTGATGAGTTATTAATTATAAACAAAATAAAGTATCTCGTTGTTTATCTTTTCTATCCCATACCTACTATTCTTGATGTTTACATTGACACTTCATTCATCCAGTCTTTCACTCTTCATTTTCAGTTTCAAATCCATCTATCATCTCCTCAGCCATATGTCCATCAGCCCATCATGTGTGCTTTATCAATAATATTACACTTCAGTTTTATTGTGTGATATAATACATATTGTTCGTATTTCTTATTTCCAATTTCGTCTAAAAATCTTACTGTAACTACAGTTTTTTTTTTCACCTCGACACTCTTACAATATTTTGGTAGCTCTTTAATGAAAAATTTATGTTTACACTATTAAAGTTTTTAGAAGTCTAGATCGTTATTTTCTTCATATTATAGCCTGCAAATTATTTTATGTTAATTCAACCTCCATATAATCGAGAAGCCACCAAACAATGTTCAGGTAAATCGATACAACAATGCATGTTTTATTTGGACAAATATGCACTGACACCTTCATCTAAGTTCTTATATTTTTCAGAAGATAGAATGCAGACTATGAGAAATTACATCAAAATATTTCCCAAATATACCTAATTTATTATCTACTACTTGCGAATACTGAAAATCTATTACAAGCATGTATTTAAAGTTAAAGAGGAAATCGGTGCATTTCCAAAAGTTAAAGATATTATTGGTGGAAGGATGATGAGAAATGCCAAAGACCTCAGAGTATAAATTTCAAATGTGTTGCTGTATGATTATAGTAGTAATAATGGCAATGTGATGGTATATAGATAACAATGGTCCCTTATTAAAACTATTATGAAAGACATAACGAATGCTTAGGTAACTATGAACAGTGTGACATTGTAGTCTCTTGACAGCCACATTCTTATCTGTACTATCTCGATGGGTTGCACCCTGGGTTTCAGAGGGATATATATAGGAGCAGGTGTGACGCACAACGACAGTGAGCCACAAGCTGCTGACACAAATATTTTCCTCTTCATAATTTGATCATCTGCCAATTTATTCAGAACTCAAACCTGACACCCTGTAAACGGCATTGAGGATCTTACTTGCCTTACACAACCATTGTATCTCTCATATCTACTGGGATACAAGAATACTAACTGTGTGAAATTCCGTCCTTGATTTCTACTGTACTTATCAAGATCGTGTGCAAAACAAGGTGAAGAGAATGGTGCACCAGATTTTTGTTCTATTAGCAGCACTCAGTTGCTGCTTCTGTTGTGGAACCTTGGCAATAGAGAATAAAGACCAACACCTTCGTGACCTGCCTTGCCCACCAGCAGAGGACATCCAGCCATGTGTGTGTACTGTCATAGATTCGTCCACCTTCGATATTGAAATGGACTGTTCCTCTGTCACTACCAATGACGAACTGGCCAGTATTTTCAGCAAAGACTTTCCATACAACGATTTCTTTTCTTTGGTAATAGATAACAATAATCACCTTACGACTATACGACCAGGTGACTTAGGCCAGAAGACTTTCCAGGAGATACACATCTCATCTGGTAGTCTGAAGACTGTAGAATACAATGCCTTCAGTTCCAGCTATGGCACGCTGACGGACCTGGATATCACAAGCACGAATCTAGATTATTTTCCTTTTAATGAATTAAATTTGTTCACTCAACTCGACCATTTGGATCTTCAGAATAACCTATTGCATGGCTCCCCACTGTTGACATCATCGAGCTTGCGATATCTCTACCTGAGTGGAAACCCTATTGACGGTATTATCCTAAATTCAATGCCGTTTCTCGACAATATCTACTTACGATCTACTTCAATCACCTATCTCCCACCAGGTACTGACAACATATTGAACTACAGTCCATAAAGCCACAAAAATCCGTGGTACAGTAGTTCAAACTTCTAATTATAACGAAGCAGCAGTGTGTATGTATAGTTGTACACATCATGGTATATTGTATGACCAGTAGTAATGAATTTATTAACGACATCCTACAGTAAAGGCAAATACACAGTCGCTGCATTTCACAAACCACGTCAGCCACTGTGTCACGGATATTTGTGTTCACCTCTACACGGGGAACACTTGGCTGAAATCCATTTTCAAGTATATAATCAGCTGCATTATCATTACACCAATTTTCAGTCCTGCATCTGCCAACGTAACCTATGTCTGCAGTAGAGATTATCGGTGTTTCATTTATTATCAACATAGTATAAACTGAAATTTTAAAAATGTATTCGTGTAGTTCCACTTGGCTATTTCTTGGTACTCCTTGACACCCTCCTTTTATTTAAGCACTAATGACTACCATCCTTCATGATACATTAATACTTTTTACAGCTACTTTATCAACAGTATCAATTACTGACAAGTGACGCGATGACAAAGTATCTAAACAGTATATATACTACAGTAGAAAACTGAGGTTGTATAATGACATTCGTTGAGGACCGAATGTAGTGAAATCCATACTGGAAAAACTTGGGAGAGAAAAGTTAAACATGATCAAAACTATCTCCAGTAAAATAGAATTCACATTAATGTAGTTTCATGAAATATGAAATACATGGAACCCATAAACTAATGATAAAGAAATTAACCAAGAAACCAAGACTGGTAGTATTAAACTTTCTCTCCGGCGAGAACTTCACTTTGTTGCTCAATTCCCATTATTTTGTAATGGGAATTAAGCAACGAAGGGTTGTCTCGTCGAAGAGCGGGTTTTAAAATATCAGCGTAAAAAGTTACCCAATAATTTCCCATGATCAGGTACATTCACCGACCTGCCCAATCTGGACTACATAGACCTTTACTACAACGGTCTTCAGGTTCTAGAGGCTGGTACAATAATCCTCCAGACGTCATCCAACAGTGTTTATCTGTACAGCAACGATCTCACTTCCATCGCTGAGGGAGCACTAGTGGGTAAGTTTCTTAATATTTCTATATCCATCTCTTTCCTCTTCCTCTTTCTCTTCATCCTTTTCCTCTTCCAATTCCTCTTCCTCTAAGTGCCCAGGGTGTGTGGTGACCATTTGGGAATTTCTACTAGTACCAGGGTTCGGTGGGTGGACGTGCCCATAAACAGGAGATCTGTCCCCTCAGTACTGGTCACTGAGACAAGTACCAGTGCATGGAGTGTGATGACAGGGAAGATGAGGCTTTAGAGATGGTCACGTCTGGTGAACTGACTCTGATTGGTGGTTCGCTCTACATCCCTGATGCTCATTACAGATTGATCCCCAAAGACAGTTACATTCACAATACATTCCAGGCTACACAACCAATACCAACACATGCAAAATGTGAGATATATATACTGCTTATAAAGTACACGAAACTTCACCTAGTTCATTTGTATTTCAGAACAAGCATGTAGACTTGTTAGGTTGTCATCGATTTGGTTCATAGAATAAACATAATGTATGTTACTTCCCAGGTTTCTTATACAAATTCCATGCTAAGTTTTCCATACCACAAGGCATCTATTCATTTATGGGACTATCAAATTGACTGACAACAAGATTGTTTGATTAAAAACACAACTGTCCCGGTCACAGTGACTCTACTTGATGATCATACCTACTTGATAATCATACCTAGGTTTATAACAGTCTTGATCCAATGAAGATAATACGAATAATGTCTTTTGTTGTTTATCATTCAGTGGGTCAGCTATAATGGAAGATAAATGTGTAAACATCTCTATTAACTAATGTGTGTTAACTTTACTAACAGGCAAACTAAAGGTATTGGTCTATGTTTCTTTAGGACCCCCAAGGATGTGGAGAGGAGGAGAATGTGTAATAAACTAGTGCATTTAATAATCATGGTACTAATAGTAGTAAATTTGTAACCAGTTGGTATCAGTGGTATTATTGTGTACAGTATACACCAAATGTTCCCCGTTTTATGACCTACAGTCACCTTCTACACCTCTACACGTCGCTGGGAATCAGAGAGAAACAGAGACCAGTTCCTTTATATTGGTTGTTTGTGCAGTTGAACAACAACAGTAACAGTTGGACAGGTTTACTGAACTGTTATAAAGGCTTATATGACTACCACTAATGGACTATAGTGACGTCACCATGGCTTTAAATTTCCAACTGAACAAGGCTGAGTCTAATGAGATATTTCTTGGTTCTCATTAACAGGTCTGAAAGGAGGATACTTATATGTGCAAAACAATCAACTGACTGAGCTGGCAGAGGCTGTCTTTAGACCACTTATGGACGACGGTGTTGATGTTCGTGCATCTGGTAAGTTTCTCGTCATATGGCATAAACACATTAATTAAAACAAGCCGTTGACAACAAGAAATATTGGGTTGTCCGATGCTGAGTTTCCTTCGTTGGCTGATGGTCAGCAGAGTTTGTGTATTTACTGAACTGGTTGTTATGGAGAAAACATAGAAAATGTAGGAGGAGTTTGAAGCCACCAGCCAAATAGGGTAATACTCGTCAGGTGTACACTCGTGATACATAATTTCTGACCAGGAGGTGTACGAGCTCCACGTCCTCTTCCGTCCATGTCTGAATATCACATTAAAAATATATGTTAGTGACTATTTTAATGGTCAATATATACGGCATATAATATGTATTTCCTGATATATACCTTATATTATGTATTTAAAGTATGGCCTGTGTCTGGCCACGACTAGGCCAAGACTGGGTCTAATACTCCCTGGTCAGAAATTATGTATCACGAGTGAAGTACTGTACGTTGGTTGGTGATGGGAAGAGTTGACACTCCAGCTTCGAATGTCTGATCACCTTTATTGATCTTAATAACACTCTCAGTTACAGGTTTCCTTCAACAACAAAATGTTTTTCTGTGTTTATATGGTTTTAAAGATCATAAAGATGTTAACTAAACTAACCCAAACTAAATAACTGGAACATAAGTCAAGAATTGATTTACATGAGTTCAGTACCAGGAGGTATTGACGTCCACATCAGCGAAACTGAGACTCGTGAATATCATTTCACATTTTGTTCTTCAATACCTCATCACTATATTGGTTACAAATGTTTATGTAAAAAGTGTGTTTCAATGTAATCATACACATACACACATACTTAACTGTCTATAACGTAACATCTTCAAGAAAACTCTTGTAAGAAAGATATATTTTCCCATAAACATGTTTTATACAACCTAGTTTGAAATGGATATATTTGTGTTCACTAAGTACCAACATCGGGCCAATAATATCCAGGGTTGAAATAATCCAAGACTCCAATATCCCCAACACAGACTGAACAATCCACAGTTTCTTTATCTCCTTCCCAGCTGTTCATTGTAAGGGAAGGAAGTACAGGTACAGTGAAGTATATGTTATTCCCTTGTACAGAAGCATTATCACATTTGTAACTTCTCTGTGTCCACTTGCTGTCCTTTCATTTACTTTGATCTCGACCACCCTTTTGCAAGCGTTTGGTGAAGTAACTATGGATCATGTCTGTACAGTCACCAACAACTTTACCTGGTTCATGCATTCGTGTATAATTTCATTCACATGGACTAGTACATCTACTATTCTGAATTCCTGTATGGTAAGTTCCTTGACAAACTTAAAAGTTCCTAATCTTGGCGTCAAAATAACTCATAAAGAATGAGAGTTAGTAATAGTGTATGTACAGTACTAGAAGGACCTGTGGGGGTCTGTATTCAAACCTGACTTTCATTCCAATCACTTTGAATGTCAACATAATTTCTAGTGTCCTTTTACCTAGACTTTGTTGTCTTTGAATATAACCTCAGTCTAACTTGTAGTGTGGCAGGAAACTATGGATGGTGATTGTGACTTTATTCTGCAGGTAACCCTCTGGACTGTGGGTGTGAGATTGCCTGGCTCGTCACCAGCTCCACTTACATGAGCTTATTGGATAGTGATGCATCCTGTACAAGTGGACAACTGGTGTCGGAACTTGACCCTGACATGTTTGCTGTGATATGTTAAGTAGATCCTGTGGTTTCATCTTAATGGGAAACTTACCTTCTCGTGTGTGTTCAAGTTACATGTGTGCCATAATAAACACCTCGTGCACACACTGGTAATCATTATTCTCCCTGTTAAATGTTATAAAATTAATAAAGGTTTAGAATACTTTAATAATGCCAAATTGAGGAGGTATGGTGTTTGTGTCTAGTGATCCCAATACTAGTGTTTGGAATGTGATCATGATGATTACAAACACGATCCCAATTAGTTCATTCTATAATCACGTTTGGAACTATAAAGCCGTTCACATAAGACTAGGCACACAAATGTAAAACATATATATTATCAGTCTAACTATTGAGAGTAACATGATATTATATATCAAAGAGAGTTACTCACATTAGTAATCAGTAGACTTATGCTTTATAATAAATATTATATAACTTGAAAACATTCCATAGTTTATAGTTAATAAAGCCAATGTTGATATCTGATAAGTCTTTACTGAAGAACATATTTACTAGTTCAGGTTTAGTGTTGGTTGTGGTTACTGCTTTATCTACATCACACCTTGACTTGGGTTTGTGTATTTGGTAAGTTTTCTTTGTCTTTGACTGACTCTTATTTTTTTATTCTATATATGTTTGCTACTGGGCACTTTAATATTATGTTTTTAATCTCCCTTTTCTTTCCTTTCAAGATTTGCACAAGCATATGATACATGTATTCTTTTTTCTAAGTCCAAAACCATTGAAATAGAAAGTTAATTAAGTTCAATAATACTGATCTTCATAATTATGTCGCGTCCTATTCCTTAGTTTGGAAATTATTTTTTCGTTCTGAATTACTGAATTAAATTACCCACCAATATTTCTGAAGGACACCTGTTTAATAAGAGAATCATAAAACTACTTTTGTAACCGATGTTCAGTTTTCTTCGTTGAGTTTGACATCTCTTTTGTATCACTGCTTTGTGTCCCACTCATTTATAGTTGTCTTAGTTCAGTTCCTTCATTCAGGCTCTATTTTCTAACCCGATTATTAGGTGTCATATCTTTACTATGTTAAAATGTGAAAGATTTATCACAATTAAATATTTTTTGTCTCTGAGTAAATTCCTGCCAATTATTCCCATACGAGTTTATCCAACAAACAGTATTCTGTACTATAGTTATTTATCATTTTCTCTTTCATAACTTTCGTCTTTATTCATTCGTCTTTCAGGACAGAAGTAAGTTAAATTCTTAGGGACAACGAGGGTTGCTATATACATTAAGCAACTAATCTTTATAATGCAATAATATTTATTTGTAGAACATCACACCTGAATATGTCATTTCAAATTAGTCTTTCACCACTTCCTCCAGTGGTGGTAGTGCATTTGAGAGAGAGGGAGTTGGTAGTGGCTTTTTGTGGGGGTAGATGTACGGGTAGAAACTATGATGGTGGTGGTGGTGTTAGTAGTAAGTGTGATGATAATGGTGATGGTGTTGGTAGTAAGTGTGATGATAATGGTAATGGTGTTGGTAGTAATTGTGATGATGGTGGTGATGGTGTTGGTAGTAATTGTGACGATGGTGGTGATGGTGTTGGTGTTGGGAGTAATTGTGATGATAATGGTAATGGTGTTGGTAGTAATTGTGATGATAATGGTAATGGTGTTGGTAGTAATTGTGATGATAATGGTAATGGTGTTGGTAGTAATTGTGATGATAATGGTAATGGTGTTGGTAGTAATTGTGACGATGGTGGTGATGGTGTTGGTAGAAATTGTGACGATGGTGGTGAATGTGTTGGTAGTAATTGTGACGATGGTGGTGGTGATGATGATGATGATGATGATGGTAACTGTGATAATGATGATGGTGGTGATGGTGGTGGTGGTGTTGGTAGTAACTGTGATAATGGCGGTAGTAGTGTTGGTAGTAACTATGATCATAATTCATGGGTGGTTGTTGTGGTGGTGGTATTGATACATATGGAGGCAAAGGCACAGTACCAGGTATAGGAATGATAGGCAAGGATGGGTTTAGAGGCGGGAGGTAATATGAAGTCTGTTTTGGAGTTGGTGGTGACGATAGCAGGAATAGTAGTGGTGGTGACGGCTGTAGTTTAAGTTTTGGTGGTGGTATTGGTGATGATGGAAAGAGGGACAGTAGTGGTAGTTGTCATGAAGGTGGCATAGCAGTTGTAGGGGATGTTGTGGTAGTAGTTTTTGGCAATTGTGGAGTAGGTATCCTGGCTGTGGTATAGTGGTGGTAGGCAGTCAGCAAGCCTAAGTATTCATTCTGGCAGCTGTGAGAGTTTCGACGGGTGTAATCCCTTGAAAGGTCATGTGTAGGTGTTGCTGCTCCCACACCTGTACCATCTGACGCACTTCACTTGGCATCACACACACACACACACACACACACACACCTCACCTGGGTTTCCCTTGTGTCTATATTACGTTGCTCTCTCTCTCTCTCTCTATCTCTATCTCTATCTCTATCTCTATCTCTATCTCTATCTCTATCTCTATCTCTATCTCTATCTCTATCTCTATCTCTATCTCTCTCTCTCTCTCTCTCTCTCTCTCTCTCTCTCTCTCTCTCTCTCTCTCTCTCTCTCTCTCTCTCTCTCTCTCTCTATCTCTATCTCTATCTCTATCTCTATCTCTCTCTCTCTCTCTCTCTCTCTCTCTCTCTCTATCTCTATCTCTATCTCTATCTCTATCTCTATCTCTATCTCTATCTCTATCTCTATCTCTATCTCTATCTCTATCTCTATCTCTATCTCTATCTCTATCTCTATCTCTATCTCTCTCTATCTCTATCTCTATCTCTATCTCTATCTCTATCTCTATCTCTATCTCTATCTCTATCTCTATCTCTATCTCTCTCTCTCTCTCTCTCTCTCTCTCTCTCTCTCTCTCTCTCTCTCTCTCTCTCTCTCTCTCTCTCTCTCTCTCTCTCTCTCTCTCTCTCTCTCTCTCTCTCTCTCTCTCTGTTTTTTGCTTTTTTTACACTGGATACACCCTTCTCAATTCTCCTCCTCCTGTATTCCTCTCTCCTCTCCACACATACCAACCCATCTCGTTGGTATACATCCTCGCTCACTTTTTTACCACGACATTCCAGTCCTCTATTGGAAAGTCCACAACAATTCACGTATAGTCGCAATCCAAAGTTTCTGTAGCTCTGGAAGAAAATCAAAATCCTAAGCGAAAGTAAGGCTTCGAGGGCAGACAAAATAATGTACAAAATCCATGAGGTGACGAAGGAATAATATGATGAAGTGTAAATGCATCATGCTATGTACTTACAGTATATCAATAATGAACTATTTCCTCCTCTTAAACATAAGGTATCATACTGAAACTTAGGTTCGTGATTTTATAGATGCTGGCAATCGTTTCCTCGGCAATCCCGTGTCGTAAACATATCTACTGTAGAAGGAAACTAATTCAATGTATGAAGCAATTGTCGCACTGTTTGCCGGTAAGGGGATTATCGATCTTGGACGAATAGGATGGATACTGACCCCCTTCAAATTCACCCATGAAACAGGTTACCCCACAACACGAAAATTCGATCAGATTTATAACATGGTTTGACGGAATTAGTAGCCCTCCATTTCATTGACAACAGAGTAACCCCTTTTATCACGACGGATACATACAACAATGGAATATACAGTAGATAAGGCAATGTGTTTTTATACTGACCAGTTGCTTTAGATCTGCTTCACACGAAAAGTATTTTGACCAAGCTGTTTTTCCACTGTCCCATTAAATGTCATCAATTTTTAAAGCGCGCGGCAAAATCGACGGCAAAAATACGTTCGTGTGAAGCGGGCCTTAGTGTGGAGGGTGGAATGAAACTATTGTCCCTAACTGTACCCATCACAGTCCGGATATAGAAAGCAAACAGAGAAAACTTGGAGCCATGCATGCGTCACACCTGGCCGGCTATTGTTTACCTTCGCCACGGGACTGAAAATAGCAACAGCAACAACAACCGCAGCTGCAGAAGACAACAACGGTATTGACAGCACCAGAAATAACAGGGAACAAACGTTTGGCAAAAAATGGAAAATAGAAAACCATACACACAGGAACAAGAATATGGGAGGGAATGGGGGGAAATAAGTCTTAACATAAAATAAAAAAACATGAATAGATTTATACACTTTGCATACAAGAACCAAAGTATGAAACACAACAACATCACTAAATACTCACTAACAACAGCATCAACACAAAAGATAATCAACACTTAACAAAAGGACAATCCATCGCAAAAAAAAGAGAACAGAACCCAAAACTAAACAAAAAGAGTATGAATAACAATAATTAACATGCGATAAGATAACAACATCAACAACAACAATATCTTTAACACCACCAACCAACGAAATAAATAACAACAATGATAACAATGTGAATAACAGGCGAAACATGAATGTACAGAAACACACACACATACATACATACATACATTATACATACTCACAAACGTAAACAAGTACATGTGTGCCATACATATTTAGGAACACACTCACTCACTCACTCTCTCACTCTCTCACTCTCTCTCTCTCTCTCTCTCTCTCTCTCTCTCTCTCTCTCTCTCTCTCTCTCTCTCCTAAGGCACAAAGAAAATATGAAGACAGAGTGTATGTCCAACGTGTAGGTGAGAAATGCTTGGTGGAAGGAATTGAAGGAAAGTCATGCGTTATTTATACATAATTATATTCTCGTATAATTATTCACGTTAAGCTTAATTCTATTGCTTGGTAAGAGGTTTTGTCTGATTTGAAAGAATGCTGCCAAAATTTGTACATAATGAGAGAGAGAGAGAGAGAGAGAGGAGAGAGAGAGAGAGAGAGAGAGAGAGAGAGAGAGAGAGATGATACTTATTATGTGTGTTGTGGGGAGTAAGAGTTAGGAGATGATGAGAAGGATGGTGGCGAATTAGAGATGAGAGGAGATGAAAGGGATGAGAGATAAAAGAGGAATGGGTTATAATGAGATGAGAGTGGATGATAAACATACAAGAAATAACCCAGAATAGGAGAAAATGGGATGAGATACATGACAGAGAATGATGAGAGATAATGAGATGAGAGTGGATGATAAACATACAAGATATAACCCAGAATAAGAGAAAATGGGATGAGATACATGACAGAGAATGATGAGAGATAATGAGAGGGATTACCGAAACACAGAAGATAATAGGACTAGAAAAATGAGAGAATAAGAAGGAAGAGAGGTCCGACAGAGAAAGAGGGATGAGAGGGACGAGAGAGGGGAGAGAGAGCCATCCATCTCCAAGAAGGCAGCCTCCTCTAGTGGATTTTGAGACCAGTGAAAGGGAGTCGTAAATCTATATTCCCTCCCTTATCCTCCCTCTTCCCAGTCCCCCCCCTTCCATCCCCAAGCTCCCCCCATCCCCCCCCTTTCCATCCCCAGACACCCTCCCTCCATACCTCTCTTCCCTGCCCCCTTCCCCCTACCTTACCCACTCACCTTCCTAATAATTCTATTTCCTGTGTCCTCCTTCCACCTTCAGCTACTTGTTGATTTACATAACAGGTATGAAATGGGTTCTTTTGATTGTTTATGTTTGGCTTGTCTTAAAACAAAGTTGTCATTTCTCAACAAATCTCTACTAAATTTGGCACAGAGAAAACCCGCGTCTGAATTCCCTCTAATGTATTAAGTGATAAGGAATCATAAATGGGCTGGTAGTCAAGTAACCCATTAAACACACTAAGGTTAACTCCATGTGAACTCCATATAAACGGCCTGGTAGTCAAGTATACCATAAAACACACACCATACGAACTAAAAATGCCACTGGAAAATCCTCGTCTATCAAGAACATCAGGATTAGTCATGTCCTTGGCAAGTCAGATCAACATTTCCACTCAGTCACATCCAGGTGCCACATCTATGACTTTGGAGCATCAACGGCGAAAATTAAATCATGTATAACAACCCTCATTATACCAGTCTGGCTCCCAAACCTTTACTCACTTCATATTCCCTCACTACTCACTCGCTCACTTATTCACTCCCTAACATCGACCCCCACTTCATGTTTCCCTCACTCATTCACTTACTCACTCCCAACATCGAAACCGACTTCATGTTTCCCTCACTCACTCACTTATTCACTCCCTAACATCGACTCCCACTTCATGTTTCCCTCACTCACTCACTCACTTACTCACTCACCCACACCTTCCCTCACTCATGTTTCCCTCAATCACTCACTTACTGACCCACACTTTCCCTCATGTCATGTTTTCCTCACTCACTCATCCACTCACAACGTCCCCTACCTCATGTCTCCTCACTCACTCACTCACTCACCCACTCACCTAAACACCCAAACACACCTTCCCCAACCACATGTTTCCCTCACTCACTCATCTACTCACATCGTCCCCTACCTCATGTCTCCTCACTCACTCACTCACTCACCCACTCACCTAAACACACCTTCCCCAACCACATGTTTCCCTCACTCGCTCACCCAACCCACCCACCCAGACTCCTGCTGCCTCTCTCACACTCAGAAGCTCAACCTTTATCTAGTCGGTTCATTCTTTATAATCCGCTTTAAATACCGGATGCATTGGGAAGAGTGAGACGATCAGACGAATCTGTTACTTTTATGGAAGAGGTAGCGGATTAGAGACGGCACACACACACACACACACACACACACACACACACACACACACACAGAAAAATGGTGAAAGAGAGAGAGAGAGAGAGAGAGAGAGAGAGAGAGAGAGAGAGAGAGAGAGAGAGAGAGAGAGAGAGAGAGAGAGAGAGAGAGAGAGAGAGAGAGAGAATGGAATGGCTGAGAATGGTCGGGGTAGTTGGTGCATCAGGAGGGAAGGGTACGGGGCTGACTGCTGGTGGGGGTGCAAGGGACAGGGGGCTGGGAGGGGGGCGGTGTGGGGTGCTGGAGGGGCCGGGTGTCACCTGGTCTGGATGAATACGCCCGCCTGGTATTTATGTCACGTCTAAATCTAAGGTTAAATAGAACTGGTCGACAGCTTTCCTCTTTTTGGACCACCGGCCTCTCCTTCTCTCCTTGGCCTCCCTCTCCCTCTCCCCCTGCATTCCCCAACTTGCTCTTTCTTTTTTGGTACCCTCCTCCCTCTCTTCTTCTCTCTTTATGGACCCTCTCTTTCTCCCTCAACTCTCCCCTTCCTATCTCTCTCTTCATTTCTCCCTGTTTCTAGATCCTTTCTCTCTCTTTCCTGCTTTTACTCTTCCCTCAATCATCCCGCCTCCCTGCTTCCCTTCTGCTTCTACTCTTTCTGCTCAATTTTTATCCACTCACTTCCTGAATCTCCCCATATGACCTCGCTGTTGCGGCGCTTAATATCAATCAATCAATCAATCCTGAATCTCCCTCACTCTCTCCTCGTGGTGCTTCTGTTCATGTTCTAACTTATTCCTGGTTTCTACTTCCGGCTCCTGCTCTTCATACCCTCCCTTGGTCTTGTTCCAGTTCTTATTACTCTCCTCCCTCCCTCTCTCTCCCTCTCCCTTCACCTGACCCCTTTTGTTTGTTTCCCAGTTATGACTCTGGACATAGGTTTCATGCCCGTACCTTATTCCAGGTCACACACACACACACACGCACACACATTTCCTTTCAATCTTACTTTCATTAATTAATCCGTTTATTTCCATGCATCGCTTTTCTGTTCCATCTGTTTTTTTTTCATTAGGGTCCTTTTAACTACTCTGTCTCAACTCTTTCCTCCTTGAAGCGCTTTCCCTGCCCTTCACACTCAAGCTGGTCTTTTCTGTTCAGTATCCTGAGAATATTATGGACCGAGGAAAGAATTGCAGAGTTTGGAATAATAAATAGGATAGAAATTAATCGAGTAAATAATGAAAGTAGGAAGGGGAGCCAATAGAAGGGTAGAGAGAAGGACTAAATAATGAAAAGAGGGTTAGGGAGCGATGAGAGGGGAAGAGAGAGAGAGTGGAAGGAAGGCAGGAAGGAGTGGCTTTGGTAAATGTGGATAAACGAAGAACACAAGAGAAGGAGAAGATGAAGATGTGCCTGAGGGAGGGAGAGATGGCAGGGGAAGGCAGTGAGTGGCCTGGGAGAGATGATGACAGAGAAGGTACGCATTCTATGACATCGATATATGCAAAATTAACACTACACCATTAATTAACAGAGTATGTGTGAACTGAGTACAAAGATACTCTCGCTTATTGTGTTCGAAAAAAAAAAAATAGGTGTCCAAAGCTGAAGACTTTGGAAGGCCGAGCGGAGTTGAAAGTCGTCGCTGATGATTAAAGTCACTACGATAATATTTTCATTTCAACCACTAGGCTCGTTCTAAATAGGTTTAAAATCTACCCCAATACTGTAGGAAACTTTCCTGAAAGTTTGGTGATGATATCTGGTATGGTCTAAGAAGAGTTAGGTTCGGACATTTTCAAAAATCTGGGGCAAAAGAACTGAGGTTGACCACCAGCCAAACAGCTTTCCAAAATCAGGGGCAAGAAGAATGTCTGAATATTTAGAAGACTCGCTTAGCTCTCCGCTCGGGATTAGCCACCACAGAAGGGATAAGAGAATACATATTGTAGTATAAATAATGTGACTTGTACCTGAAGGAGGTGTATATCAAGATTATATATAACAGGAAAGGAAGTATGAAAGTGGGTGTGAGTGAGTGTAAGGAATTACAAAGACTGCAGACTGGGACGGAGTGTCCTGTCAGAACACCATACAATGTTTTATTCCATATGTAAGTATATTTAGCTTCTAATTAGAGAACATGTGTGAGTGCGTGTGTGTGTTCATCTTCTCTCCAATGGCTGCATCAAGTCAATTGCAAATTGGTCCACATATTTATCTCTTCCCTAGGATTCTGCTGCTGTGCAATACAAACTGGAGGTTCGATGCTACTAAGCCCAAAATTATTTATACTCAAATTTTCGGATAATTGGCCCATTGAAAGAAGTATCCATTCTACAGACGTTTTTCTGTTGGACAGAAAAAGGAAATAACATATTTAATAATTATTACTACGGCCATAATGTAAATCAATCATAATAAGTAACATTCAGTTTCTATTGACATAAAATCAGAATATTGCTCGTCTCTTGACTGTTTGTGTGTCAGAAGGATATACAATCTAGCTGGTGTGTGTAGCGTCGTGTGTCCCAAAGACGACTGACTGAACTAAGTCCCTAATGGTTTCCTCTTAACCAGTTGACAGCTTGGCAATACCCGACGGGCTGACGCTGCCTCCCCGCTGATGAATCCCTTTAGTCAGATCCCCTGTGGCCTTGGGTGGGGGGTGGGATGGGGGAGGGGGAGTATAAGCCGCCAAGGGGAATTCGTCACTTTGAAAAGATAAACACAAATTTTACTCCTGGTGTGTGTAATCGCAGGAGAGGGGGGGGGGTGAGGGAGGGGATATCGTGACGAGTGGGAAGCATAACGTGTGTTTTCAGATGCCGAATTTTTGTATTATCATTATTCATCAGGCATTTCGTGGCTGGAGTTATGGGTATTGGAGGGAGGTATTTAATGAACCCGACTGTCTGAGTATTCTATGGATTCGCTTCCTGATCTGTTGTTGATATTATTATTATTATTATTATTATTATTATTGTTTTAACAATAATACTGTATAAATAAAATAATAAAGATAATATAATCTATTTGATAAGACACGTGAGTTTTTTAAACAGCGTCGCCATTTCACAACACACCTGTATCAAATTTGACAAAGGGGTCTATATGCACCCAGGAATAATGCATGGACAACAAAAACCGGACCCCAGCTCTAAGTTAACATTTCTACCCAACTAAGTCGACTTACCGGTTTACCCTGACATACATACATTCACAAACTAATTCCCACTTATCCAGCGTACACACCCGTAGAAATGAACATCCTTTTCTCACACGGGGATTGATAATTACTTCTAACATCAACAAACCCATATAATCGTGAGGGAGGCTGTTGATATTGTGGCAGGCATTGGGTATGACTGGGCAAGTATGTAGATATTTGGCTTCATAGTGAGGGAAGAGGAGAAGCGCAGAGGGGCGGGGCAGGGCAAATATTTTCATCTCAAGGAGCTTTTCATGGTGAATTGGCTTGTGCAATTTTGAGTCAGTCAGAAACTTTGGGGAGGTGGAGTCAAGGGTGCAAGGAGGAGGGGGGGGGGGAGAGTAGGTGAGGAAGGGGAGAATGGTGTGGGTTAGGAGGTGGGTTGAGGAGGAAGGATAGGTGCGAGGGAAAGTTGGATAGGGAGTTGGAGACGGGAGAACGATGATAGAATGGGAAGAAGAGAGATGCTAAGAGGAGATGTAAGAGGCGATGGGAGGGGAGGAAAAAAAGAATAGGTGGCGAAGGGAGAAATGGTAAGAAAAGAAGAAGGAAAGAAACTGAGTAGGGAAGGGGAGATTACTGATATATCCCACAGTTTGGATACTTGTTGCCAGTTTGAACTTGGTGGTCATTTATTAGACGGTGTCATACAAATATGATAATACCTGTGATGTAGTCAGAAAATTGGATGTTTATAAAAAGATTCGATTATAGGAATCATACTTTGTGGGCAAATTAGAAGTTACTGACTGATAACTCCAAGTTCAGCCACATAACACATCTCCTATTAGTATACCAAGACATTCTGTTTCTTAGCAGCTAGATTAAACTAAGGATGCTTTCATAACCCCCCCAAAAAAATTAAATAAATAAATAAATAAATAAAGCAAATTAACAATGCAAACAAAAGACCCTCGATAAACACTGAAACAAGGCAGCTTTATATTTTAACATTTCTGACGAAGTATCCAATATTACAAAATAAAAAGAAATCCTCGAAAGAGTCTAAAATGGATGTTAAAGACATAAATATTCTTTGATTATCCCCTCGACAAAAGAAGCGGGACTCTAATGCATAGAAATGGAAGAGGACAAAGAGGAGATGAGGGATGGGGTCGAAAATGTCAATACCATCCAGGAGGGAGTGCCAAGACCTAGCCATCACACTCAACCTCACCAGGGTATATAGTGAAATGAGCAGAGTGAAACGAGAAACATGAGATGGGGAGAGTGAGATGAGGAGCGCGAGATGAGGAGAGTGAAACGAGAAACCTGTGATTGGGAGAGTAAAATGAGAAACCTGAGATTGGGAGAGTAAAACGAGAAACCTGAGATGGGGAGACTGAAACGAGAAACATGAGATTGGGAGAGTAAAACGAGAAACATAAGATTGGGAGAGTGAAACGAGAAACATGAGATTGGGAGAGTGAGATGAGAAACCTGAGATGGGGAGAGTGAGACGAGAAACCTGAGATGGGGAGAGTGAAATGAGGAACATATCTTTAAAACAGTACAAATCAAGTTCAAGAGTTAATTAAGGAGCATGATATATGGAACGTGAAATAAGAAGAGCTCACGAGGCTTGGGATACTGAGATATGGACATGATACAAGAAGCGTGAAATATATAAATAAGAGCCATAAAAAGAGACGTAATGTGATAATTAAGAGGAACGCGAACTTAGGAATGTCAAATTAAGGGCCAAGCAACATGAAGATCAATCAACAATAAGGAAAATAAAGAATCAGGAGGACTATTAATATGTGACACGGAGATAGACAGGATGCATGAGTGACTTGTGTCTATCAAGTTGCCTCTTCTTCCTACTTTTTTTTTCTGCTACCCCATAATTTTTCTCATCCCTCTTTCAGTTTTTCTTTGTTCACTTGCATACATTTTTTTTTTTCATTTCCATTTCTCCTTGTCGTTGTATTCTTGCTTGAATGATTTTATTTTTTCCAGTGTTTTATCTTCAATTGGTGTTCTAGTTATTTTCACTCTTTTATATCATTTTCCAATATTCTTTTTGTTGTTATACCTTCTCTCTTCACTCTTTCTTCCTTCAAATCTCCTTCTTCCCCAAGCCTCTTTCTCGCCTCCATCACACTCGATCCCTTCTTGCAAGCAGTGTGGGAGTGAGTGAGGACGAGGAAGGAAGAATGGAAGATAAGGCCAGGGGAGGTAAGAGGTGGGAGGAAGGGGAAGGGGAAAAATTGACGAAGATGTCAGAGGGGAGAGGAAGGAAAGAAAATTGGGGGAGAAGTGAGAGAGAAGGAAGATGGCAGGAAAGGGGAGCTAGGGAGGTGAGAAAATATCCAACGGAAAAACGTGGGGAAATTGGCGAGGGGACAGATTCCAGGGAAAAAAAGAGAATATTGATGAGGAGAATAAGAGAAGTAAAGGGAAAAGGAAAAAGGAAGTGTGAAAGGAGTGGGAATAATGAAAGGAGATAATATAGGAGAAGGGAAGTTAGAGAGGAGCGAAGGGACAAAAGAAGAATGCGATGGAACAGGAGCAGGGAAAGAGGAACATAGTCCAATAGAGCGGAAAGCAAACCTTCACATCCACTACCTTCACCTCTCAACACCCACCACCTCGACCCCCTCACAACCCCTGTACTGCATCACCTCCCCTGTCTCGGATGAAACTGACTAGAGCGTTTTCCCTGGAGAATCCGTGAGTGTGTGAGGATGGACTCAACTTTTATGCACATTTTCCCCCACATACACCTGTACATTATTGCTTTCTCATGCACGCATTCTTTCTGGCCTAAGGAGGTGCTTGCAGGGGGAAATCGGACTGTTCTTTAGCATTCGTATGCAGAGTTTCCCTCCTCTAAAAGCAGCATTTCCGCGACTTTTTATCTCTGAGTGTATAGTAAGAGGGAAAAGTGTGTGGGTCTGTGGATGAAGAGAGGTTTGGCTTTCCTGTCCTCCTGTCTGTTGGCCTGTGAGTCTGTCTTTCTGTTCGTCTATTTGCCGAGTTAGTTTTGTCTAGTTCCAGCATGTTTGTCTCTGTCTTTAATTCTACTTGTCCATACCTGATCAGCGTGTCTGTAAATTCATGTGATTGTCTGCCTGTCTGCCTGTCTGTCTGTCTGTCTGTCTGTCTGTGTTTGTTTGTCTTCAGTCCGGCTTTTTCTAGTTCACGTCATTCCTTTTCATGAATCTTTTTTCTCGTGGTCTCTTCCTACAGGACCCTCGTGTCCAGTTCCCCCAGCTAAAACAAAAATAAAATGAATATCTGTGTTACCTCTCTTGCTTTCTCCTCCTACTATAATCATTCTTTTCTGCCCCCTCCCTCTGTCACCCATCATGTCCCCTCTCTCTGTGTCACTCATCAAGCAGACCCCCTTCCTGCGTCACCCATCAACAGTCCCTCTCCCTATGCCCCGCCCCCCCTATCAATAATCCCTCCCCCCCTTCCATGTATTGTCATTAAAAGTCCCCCTTGCTCTACAAATCGACCAGTCCCACTCCTTATGTCCTCTATACGAATGACCGACCCCCTTTCCCTGTGTCCCCTCTTCCCTCCAATCCTTCTCTTTTTCCTCCTCCTTCTCCTCTTCCTCTCTCCTCCACATTTCAAGCTGTACCCCCCGTGAAGGTAACAGGGATCCCCGCCCCCTGATTTTACTACCCCTCTAAGTAATTCCTATGCAAGTGGGGAGGGAGAGGAGTCACATGGCTCTAGGATTGTCGAGTAAAGTTGTGTGGAGTGAGTGCAGGGATGGACTGGAGCGTGTCTGGACTGATAGCGTGTGAGGGGCGTCGATACTGTGGGTAAAGATTGATATTGTGGGTGTGTGGGTCTTATTGATAAAGTGTGACGAAAGAGTGGAGCGAGGACGTGGAGTTGAGGAGAGCATAACCCCCGAGACAGTTTGTGTGGTAAGTAGGGAGTGGAGGGAGTATAGGCTTCCTTCCTGACACTCAAGCAAGTTCCATAGTGATGCACGGCTTCAAACAGTTGCTGCTGTGTGTGTGTGTGTGTGTGTGTGTGTGTGTGTGTGTGTGTGTGTGTGTGTGTGTGTGTGTGTGTGTGTGTGTGTGTGTGTGAGAGAGAGAGAGAGAGAGAGAGAGAGAGAGAGACGAGAGAGAGAGAGAGAGAGAGAGAGAGAGAGAGAGCATATGTGTGATATACATGGATAGATAGATAGATAGATTGACAGATGAATAGCGAGATAAACCAATAATAAACAGAATAAAATTTATTAGTAGACGAAAGAGTAAATGATAGACTTAGATTGACATAAACAGATAGACAGACAGAAGGGTAGACTGAGATAGACAGAATAGACGGAAATGTAAGTAAGTTAATAAAAACACATACTGTACAGAATCGGTACTGGTATATATATAGGATACAATCAGGTATAGAGGTGGGTAAGGTAGAGATAACACACCAGGGTTAGCCTAGACGTGACACTTAAAAATGGTAGTATATAAATGTAGAGACGGGAGTAATGGTAGAGGAAATGTGATGGATGGATGCAGCCACTCTCACAAACACCGCCTCTCACCCTTGTCATCCATCACTGTCACCAAGCCACCCACTCCACTCCACTCAGCCTTACCAACAACAACAACGACGACGACAGCAACAACAACAACAACAAGAGGAGGAGCAACAGGAGGTACATACAACAGGAGTCGGTAGGCAGGAAGAGAGAGAAGGAATAAAAGAGGCGAGGAAAGGAAAATGACAAGAGGAGAAAAATAAGGGAAAAAGGATGATAGGAATTGGGTAAGAGAAGAAATCGGAGGTTGGATTAGTAGAGAAGAATACGTGAGGAGAATTACAATAAGATGGAGAATGATGATAGAAGGAATTCACAGGTGAAGAAGAGTGCAGAATGAATGATGAAAGGAATAAAGAGGGAAAGGAAGAGTGGAAAATGAGTGATGGGAAAAATAGAGAGGGGAAGGAAGTATGGAAAACGAATAAAGAAGGAATAGAGAGGGACAGGAAGAAGAGAACGACAATGGAAGGAAGAGTGAGGGAGGAAAGGGAAGGAAATGTTGACGGCAGTAGGGATGGAGAGAATAATTTACACACTGTGGGAGGTTATAGAGAGATGGTGGAAAAGGAAGTAACAAATAGCTATATACCTATAACGTCCTGGAAACACTGATAATTAATATAGTCACACGTTCTTAGTGTTGTTGTCGCTGCTATGGAAAGTTTGGTGTTGTCGCCGCTCTAATATTAAAGGTGTTATTGTTGTCGCTTTTAATCAATGTGTCTGTGTCGTTGATGTCGTTGTTGGTGTTGATGTTTTTTTTTTTTTTTTTTTTTTTTATCTGTGTTGCTGCTGTTGTTACTGATTTTGATAATGATGAACATGTTGCGTTGTTATTGTTATTGCTGATATCATATTTTCTTGTTTAAGCCACCATATTAATTTTGTAATATAATGCAAGTACATAAATTGTGATCATATATTATCAACTACCTCCTAGAAAAACATGATAGATCTGCCTGTGTTAAGCATTAAGGTTGGCCAGTCACCTCATCTCTTTAGGAATCGGGTATACATTTATAAATCATGCTATAGGAAAATTTAACCAAGAGCCCAAAATATAATCGAAAACATTTAGCTAATCTACGACTCGAATGTAAATTGCAAAAACGCAAATATATAATCTACGAGCTGTTATCTACACCAGCTGTTATCTACACCAGCTGTTATCTACACCAGAACATTTATTACTTGTGATACAGAA
The DNA here is from genome assembly GCA_033782935.1 of Petrolisthes cinctipes. Taxonomy (NCBI): domain Eukaryota; kingdom Metazoa; phylum Arthropoda; class Malacostraca; order Decapoda; family Porcellanidae; genus Petrolisthes; species Petrolisthes cinctipes. Next base: position 103,243 of record JAWQEG010003138.1, read on the forward strand.
AGAGCTGTTCTACCAATATTATTAAGGGGGTGCGGGAGTAGGGGACAGGCTTGGGGGGGGGGGTTTGGGTGGTTCGAGAATAGGGGGACTAGGCTTGGGGGGGTTTGGGGGGTTCGAGAATAAGGGGACAGGCTTGGGGGGGGGTAGAAAGCCTGTCCCCTATTCCCGCACCCCTCTAACCCCCCACCAAGCCTGTCCCCCTACTCCCGCACCCCCCAAAGCCCCCCAAGCCTGTCCCCTACTCCCGCACCCCCCTAAACCCCCCACCCCAAGCCAGTCCCCCTATTCGCGCACCCCCTTAAAAGGCTTGGTTGAGGCACATGTGGCGTGTTCAATTTTTTATGATTCATCGATTCAGATATTTGATGTTTTATATTTGGTGACACTGTAATAAGAATGGATGTTATTCGATCATCTCAGATAGTGGGAACCATTTATGTGTCTGAATCTTGAGTGGCGAGCCTTAAGAGTATAAAACTTTCTTTTATTTTGATATTATTTAGTCAGGCGGAAAGGAGAGTTGTATCTGACTAAAGCTGCTGGTGAGTGTAAATGTGACTCAGGGCCACGTTGCCACAAACCTAATGTAAAGATTCGAGTCATATTACAAAGGTCAGATTTTTTTTATCAGTTATGTAAATTTTATTGCTATGTATATTTTATCTCAGACAATAATTGCTTTCAAGATTTGGTATTAGTCACGTTTCCATAGATAGGTGAATCATTTGAAGTTAATCATCATAACACCTCTCCACTTACCCATGATTCCCTTATACACATTCTCTGTTTGCCTCTCCTTGCTACTCCCCCCCTTCCTCCCACAGCAATTGTAGCCCCCTCCCGGCTGCCTCCCCCCCCTCTATGATGACACCCTGCGTGACATTTGTGGTGGGCAGGTTAGCCGACAGTGACCACATTAGCATAGTTAATTGTGTCCGGTGTCCCTTCCTCTTACACCACCACTAACACACACACACACACACACACACACATACATACATACAAAGGCCACATAATACGTAATTATATACCGTACATACAGTAAATGCATACATAATTCGGTACATAATATTCATAAGTATACACATTCATACAGTAAATGCATATATAAGCACATACTGATATACATACATACATACATACATAATTATACGCATTACATAAATACATGAATACACATGACATAGACAAATTGGTGTACGAGTAATTCAAATGAATGAACAAATGAATGAAATAAAGGAGGGAAGGAAGGATGGATGGAAGGAAAAAGTAGAGAACAGGGGAAAGAAGGAAGGGAGTAAGTAAGGGAGGAAATGTTAAGAAACTATAATTACACTGTATTTGTTGAGATGACTGGTGTACAGAAGAATATAAAGGAAGGGGAGGGAGAGAAATGGAGAATGGAGGGAGAGAGGAAAGTCAAGGATGAGGGAAGGGAGGGGAAGGGGTGTACAAGGGAAGAGAGTGGAGGGAGAGGAGGACTCAAGCCAGCATACTTTCCTCCGAACTAAGGTCATCGAAGGTTTCCTAAATATACTTTACAGACAATTTATCACCACGCTTTATATATGCACCAAATACAGCGCCAGACAATTTTCAGTGATTGGGTTTGACGTAAGTACAGTGTTCAGTTGAGTCTGGTACCAGGGAAGCCTCAGATGTCTGAATTCAGTGCGACTGACTATAATTATTCGGGTGCGACAAGCTTAATGAGATAATACACAGCACAGGCAGTGTCGTCGTCAGCATACAATTCAGCAGAGGAACGTGGACGCTACACTCAACACAAGCAGCAACATAACTTTGGACTTGGATATTCGTACTTTACAATCTTC
>JAWQEG010003139.1:0-10000 GCA_033782935.1 Petrolisthes cinctipes
ACCACCGGAACGCAAGCCATATTTAATTTGCCTCGGGGTCATGGCCACAGCTGTGAAAGAAAAGCGGGAACTCACTCCCTAACTCACTCACTCACTCGCTCACTCACTCACTCACTCACTCGCTCGCTCACTCACTCACTTCTACTATTTTCCCTTTCCTCTTTTCCTTCCTCTCACGTCAGCCAATTCCCACACTGACCCCTTCTTCTTTCTAATAACTGAAAACTTTTTAATGGAGGTGTGTCTAAAGGGAGAGGGGACGTGAGAATGCCTTAGACCCAAGGCATGAGTTTCTATAGTTTTTACTTTTCGTTCCCAAAATGCTTACCAGAAATGAAGTACTGAAGTAGTGTAAGCCAGAGTGAAGTGTCCCAAATCTACAGTCTGATCCAAAGTGAGGGTTGCAAGTATGTCCCCGATGTCAAGGAATAGTTTTCGTCAACGTTATCATATCAATAATGCAAATTTCAGATATGTGTGTGTAGGCTAATCTATAATCAGTGTGTTCTTTTTGTAACTGGGGTAATATTTCTGGTCAGATCTAAGCATATTACACCCTCATTTCTTCCTAATAACTTGGATATTAAATTCTGGAAGGTGGGTCAGACGGCTCATTATAATTATGTTTACATTTTTTTGATGTGTATGTTGTTAAGAAGACGGATGAATCATGTGCCACGCAGAAGTAACGATATGGATGAATTAAGAATGGATGAAGCAATAATGGATGAAACGCAAGCATGGATGAAACAAGAATGGATGAAGCAAGCATGGATGAAACAAGTATGGATAAAAAAGCGTGGATGAATCAAGAACGAACAAAACAATAACGAATGAGGTAAGAATCTATGAAACAAGCATGGATGAAACAAAAATGGATGAAACGCAAGCATGGATGAAGCAAGCATGGATGAAAAAAAACAAGCAAGGCAGGGAGAGGATATATACTGAGGCCTCGAGGTGTGGCATGCTTGGGGGAGGTTGGCAGGTGACACAGTAAGTGATTGATGATGTCACTCTATCACACAGAGGAGAGGCTTGACAACACCAATATATAATCAACCTACATAATATTTATTCCATACTGTAACCTGAGCCCACCAGACAGACCTGTATACCTTCGACCTGTTTTGACTGCAATAAATGTTGTTTGGTGGCGGTGGTGGTGGTGATAGTGATTTTGTGGTTGTTGTTGTTGTTGTTGATGGTGATATTGGTGGTGATGGTATTGGTGGTGATAGTGATTTTGTGGTTGTTGTTTTTGTTGGTGATGGTGATATTGGTGGTGGTGGAATTGGTGGTGATGGTGGTGGTGATGGTATTGATGATTGTGAGTGGTAGAATTGGTGGGTGGTGGTGGTGATGGTGGTGGTGGTGGAAGGGAAAGGTCGTTATTAAAAATAAAGTCGGGAGGTTGTTTTGGAAAAATCGTGAGGAAGGTTAAAAGGGTCTGCCTTGTCAATAAGGGGGAAGGGAGGGACGGCAGAGGTGGATGCTGGAACAAAATTCAGACACTTTTCGCCTGACGCACTATTTTCTGTTTTTACTATAATGTTTTTTTCTTTTCTAAACTTTTTATGCCTACCCTGTTATTTTTATTTTCAATGTTTCGAGAGATTCATGTGACTGACTAAAGGAAAATCTGCAAGAGTTCGAAAATAGTTAAAACTGACGTATGTGAACTGAGTTTATTATATAAATATATTGACGTGGGGTTGAAACACTGTATTAATTGTAACAGTCTAACTAGGCACGAGAATAAAACAATCCGTTAGTTGTGCCACACTGTAAATATAGACAGTTTATCCTGGCTATAATAATATGGAAAGTGGTATCAATAATGTCTATAGAATAATATATATAAGAAAACACTTGCTATGAAATTAGGAGAAGAAGAGTCTCTATATCTAGGCAGCACAGTTTATATATCTATAGGCCATGATTACATATAGCATAATTATTGCCAAGGACCCTGTGATCGTGTATGAAACGTTGGTGGCTTTTGATTCCTCCTGACTATGCCACGAAACAAGCTCTTTCTATATAGATGGTGTTTCGTGGCAATATTTGAAGGACTCATTTTATATCTCCAATATTCTGACTACATCACAGGGTCCCTTAAGATTCAAACTGCAGACTAAGCTTACCCAAACCATATCAAAGACCGTAATTAATTGACACACCTGTCTTTCACTACGATGAGCTGCTCCTTGTTATCAGATCAAACGCTTTGTCTCCTCTGCATTCAATCAACGACACATCATCTCCACACTTGATCAAACACCAGGCCTCTACCTCACTCCATCAAACGCATCGCCTCATTTTCACTTAATTAATAACAAACTCTATCTCACGTTCATCTAATAACACGCTGCATCTCGCGTTTCTCATGTTTACATAAAGGGGTATTACTTGGTGGCTGAATTAGAAGACTACCGATTCCTCCAAACTATACTAGGAAACAAAATGCACCAATATAAGAGAAAGGGATCTGTGTTTTATCGATTCCTCCAAACTATGCTAGGAAACAAAATGCACTAATATGAGAGAAAGGGATCTGTGTTTTACCGATTCCTCCAAACTATGCTAGGAAACAAAATGTACCAATATCTAAGAAAAGGATCTGTGTTTTACTAAGCATGGTTTGGAGGAATCAATGACCCTCCAAATCGCTCATAAACACTAAACAATAACCCTCCATGACTGACCCTCTATGTCTCATTTTCACAACGTCACATTTACACGTTAGTAAATCACACACAGTCAGTCTCATTTTCATTTAATTGCAATATCACATAATCATTTTTTTTTTTTTTTTAACGCTATATCCTATCATCACCTTTATCAACGCCAATTCTCCACGTCACTTGATACAAACACACCAACACAGGGCTAGCAACATTCAAGAAACCCTTTATGGTATTCTGCACATGAGAAGAATAGTGCACTTCGTGGTTCTGCTACATATTCCCTGTAAATTGTAGTGCAGACCTGCAGGTTGACTGAAATATATTCTTCATTTCACTCTACTCTTTAAGGGTGGTAATTCTGTTTTCGTACATTGGAGTGTCTTGCTTGATTCCTCCAAAGTATGCCAGGAAACAGGACCAGAAGAGCAAAAATAATAGTGTTCTGTCGCTTGGAATAGTTTGGAGGATTCAGTTGCTCCAGATTTACCAACACAAAACTTCCCCCTTAATACGGTGTGATTATTTTTGGCCATAGGAACAAGGGTACTGGGGCGAACGGGACTGTCCATCACGCACCAAGGACATTATATTGCTTTTAACATGCATCATAAATCCTGAAGAAGACTATGAATCACGTCGACACACTTTCATACATATATGCCTTGAGGACACGACACACCAGACGGTAAACAATGACACCTCAGGCATAGACGGCCAAGCTATGCATAATTTAAACCACAAGCTGGGACCTTTCACCATCTCTCTGTCAATTCAAGTAGGTGGGAGCAAATTCGGGCATTTTATTATGATTATATCGAAAAGCAAGAAGAAGAATATCCACTCCATGATAACCCATTGCAGGAAGGGACCTCTCATTAAGGGAAGATACACCCAAGAAACCCATCCATGTTTGAGTAGGACGGATTGGATTTGTATGAAGCAGTGGGATGTGTGTGATACAGTACGTCTATATAGAAGTGTCTTATGTTGTGTAATTATCTGTGCTGTGTAACTACCAAGGTCTTAATAGTGTGTGAAATGCAAATAGTTCTTCCATATGTATTAGTTCTGTTCCGAATTTCATGAGACACTTGTTATGGTGGGCTGGGAGTCCATTGTACAGTCATGGTCAAAAGTCCTGCATGCAGCCTGGTGAATAAAAGCGAGCCATTTGATTGAGTCTTATGAACCAATATTGCAAAGACCAACCGCTACAGTTTGTTTCGGATCACTTATCGAAGCCATTTCATTGGAAGGTGTTGCACGACTATTGACCATGACTGTATGTACCCTTCCTGTTCACTTCATCAGTTCAGTCTTGGTTTGAGGAATTCTACATTGCTAACTAAATCTTCTGTGATGGTGGGTGGCTTGGCGTTATGACCTTCAGTACAGGAGGAGTGCAACAAACAGATCACTATACACCAAAGGCCTACAGTTCCCTCAAGTTAAAGTTTTGCTCATTATAATAATTATTGAATAGTTTTGAAGAGGACACTTAAGGAGTAATTCATTCCTTGATTCCTCCAAAGTATGCCAGGAAACAGGACCACATGAACGAAAATAATGGTGTTCTGTTCTTTGGAATATTTTGGAGGAATCAGTTGCTCCAGATTTGCCAACCCAACACTGTACTTTCCACTTAAACTTGTTATTACCTAAGTTGTGAATGATCCGCTGTCTTATATTTTCGTTGGGGGATGTGCAGTAGAATAAATTATACAATGATGGAAATTGCTCCACGCTTCTGAGGACAAAGCAGTTGAGGCGAGAAGAAAGGTGAGGTGGGGCGAGAAGAGGTGAAGTGAGGCGAGACGAGACGAGGTGAGGCGAGGCGAGTTGAAGGAGAGTAGAGAAGCGAGGCGAGGTAAGGCAAGAAGAAGTGGAGTGAGGAGAGGCGAGGCGAGAAGCAAGGTGAGGCGAGGAGAAATGAGGTGAGGCGAGGAGAAGTGAGGTGAGGCGAGGCGAGGTGAGTTCAAATTAAATAATATGACGCAAACCAAGATCCACAACATACATCCCAAGGTGAATTAAGTTTACGGGCAACTAATCCATTTCACAAACACCACTCCGTCATCCCACGAGGCAATATGAACTGTAAAGGTGTTTGTATTGGACAAGGGTATACAGTGTAGCGGGTAACAATGTGATGAGGGAGCAATTACATGTACTACTGGCCACAAGAATTCGTACACACGCTGTTGTTTTCGAGGGTTTACAACATACAGAAAATGTAAGAAGACTATGTAACTGCAATACAACATTATTATTAGGTTTGTTATTTAGCAATCACTGAGACTCTTGGTAAAACATTCATTGCAGTACTTCCAGAATAATGACCTCTCTTTCCATATAGCCTGTGTAAGAATTCCTGTGGCCAACTGTACAACAACAAGAAGTGTGGAACAAACTCTATAGTGGTTAGTCAACTTGCCTGATGATATACAAACACTACCACTAATACTACTACTACTACTACTACTACTACTACTACTACTACTACTACTACTACTACTACTAATACTACTACCTTGTGGATAATTCGACCCTGCCAACATGTCTCAAGTACTGCACTGTACTGTACACACACACACACACACACACACACACACACACACACACACACACACACACACACGTAGAGAGAGAGAGAGAGAGAGAGAGAGAGAGAGAGAGAGAGAGAGAGAGAGAGAGAGAGAGAGGTGGTGGAGGTCGGTCTCCTTGTGTCGGGTCGTTAGGATGAAATATTAACAAGTCCAATACTGTGGTCACGCGATGAGGCTCACCCGCTGTGCTTGTCCCGACACCCACTGGCAAGAGGTAAACACCACCACTATACAATCGGCACTTTTTCCACGGTGCATTATTTTCCTTTAAGATGGTAAACAGTTGTCTGGTGTTAGTCGCGTGTATAGGGAGGGGAAGCTGGATAGACAAAGTTGAGAGTTGCTATACTTACTATACTACTATAATAATACAACTATACTACTATACTACACTACTATACTACTATAATAATACAACGGGTCACAGAGGTCGTTTTACCATTGCAGTAATTTGTGCAATAATCTTATTAAGCGTGACAAGAACAGTTAATAAAGATCTTTCTGCACGGTCATAATGACGAACGGAAAATATCATAATCTTATCTTGGGCAAATTGCCTTCACAAATTCATATAAATTACAATAATGTTTAGATAATTTCCTTCATCGAACCTGTATCATACGTCTTAGTGTAAATAATTCGACAAAACGAAATGTGTGTCTCTGTATAAAGGGGATCAATATTTTTGTCTTGATCCGATGAATGTCTACCAACCTTGCATCCCACTTCACCCGAATTACTGTAGTTGGTAGAGATTCATAATGTGAATTATTGACTAGCACTGTACAATGAGTCGATGGGTTGGTTTACCTTGTGATGCCTGTAACTATGTAGCCCAACCAGAGGCACTCCATATAGCAGCATGTACCCCCAAACTAATCTGAATTAGCCGTACTGAATGAAATAGAGTGCCCTCTTGAGGAAGCGGACGCGAAACTAACTCTCACTGGGGCACACACACATTACTTTAATAAATTGGCTTTCAGAGATGCGAGATGTACTAGAGGCCATAGGAGTATAAAATAACTATTGAATTAGTAAAGTTACAGCAGGGAAATTCATCGCTATTGGCTCAGAAAATGGTGCCACAAATAATCTGTTACAATTATTTGGTCCTTTACCATGCCATGACTCCTGGGACGATGAACAGCTGAAGAAGAGAATCTGTAAAACCTCTGAGCCTTGATGTATGCATTATACTTCTCATCTGAAAAAGTATATTGAAGAACTGGTGCTCACAAAGGCATATTACAGAAAGAATGTGCAATGACAGAGTAAGGAGAATAATGTGAGAGTAACGTGAGAGAAATATGAGAATAATTTGAGAGTAGCAAATTAGTAAATAAAAAATATAGAATAGGAAGCGAAATGAACAATATTTTGCATCCCAGCCAACACATCAGGCTGGACTAAAAGCTGGCCTTCCATTAAGCAATTAAATATAACAACTAGATGACTACCAAGGGGAAAAACCTTAATTGAGCTGAGTAGGAGTGTGTGTGCGCGTTTGTGTGTTGCCAGAGTGTAGTTTCTTCCACTGTGTGAGCACGTTTTCAGTTTTTGCTTGTGTGTATGTGTGTGTAGTAGGGCGGTGCATAAGTAACCACTAAACACTGGTACTCTTTTGCATGTACAGTCGCGGCACATTGTCCTTGACCAAACTTCCCCTTACACTCTGATCAAGGACTATATACCGCGACTGTACCTTATCTGTACCTTACCGTGTGTGTGTGTGTGTGTGTGTGTAAGCTTCAGTATAGTTAGTGTGTATCCAGGTGTAATAACTCATGAACCTTCGTGTTAAGACTCTAAAGAATACAGTAAGTTAACTTGTACTGTATATTTGATAGCAATATTTCTATCATCATTATGTCTCTCCTTCCGTGAACATTAAACATCAGTATACCGGCTCTCAAGCACCTATAACACAGCAGACTTTGTTGCGGATAAACAGTATCACATTATAGTATGTTGCTTCGAATTCACGAGATTTATATTTAAGGACTGACGTGTTGTAAACATAAAATTGGAGGTTAGTGAGTCCTTGAGACATTGCTACGAGACACCACCTATAATTATTTAAGGAGCTTGTTTCGTGGCATAGTCAGGAGGAATCAGAAGCCACCAAGTCTTATACACAATCACAGGGTCCTTAAGCAACTGTGATGAGGAAGCAAGAGAGATGTTTACAACCTATATGCTGCCGACAGTGAACATGGAAAGTTTATCCTGAACACTGTATATATATATAAGGGAGGAATGTCGTGTTAGGTGAATCAGTCTCACCCAAACATTTATTGTAACCCAGTGTAACCTACAAACAAGAGGTGTGGTCATATATCGTCAGTTTAAGGTGTAATAGATTTATAATAGGGCATCCTCTTTACTCCAGCCAGTGGTGGGGTCGGGGATCCAGTATTTATAATGGGATTTCGTTTCCGGGGAGGCTGTTTTTTTGTTTGGTTTCTGCCCTTCGTGGTATTTTTCTCATTCCCTCTACCTGCTTCTCGTTTGCTTTTTATTTACTTTTTTTTTTTTTTTATTTACTTTTTCTGTCCTTCGTGATTGATATTTCTCTTATTCCCTCTACCTTTATTTATTTATATTTTTTTATGTCCTTCGTGATATTTCTCATATTCCCTCTACCGTTTCTCGTCTGCTTTTCATTTTCTATTCTACTGTTCATGTTGTGTTTCAAGTACAGCTGTGTGCAGTGAAGATGTAACACATACATGTAGGTGTCTGTAGCAGAGAAAGAGAGAGGGTGTGAAAAGGCAGAACAGTATTTTAGAAAACTTGTGAAACTCTTGCTGATTTATGAGGTTTCCATAAAAATTGGAAAGCAATCACAACTTCCCGGATATTGATGGCTTTCTGAAACAGGGTTTTTGCCGGAAAACTTGATGGAGCCCAGATCATTTTTTGATGGAACATAAAAAGGTCTCAGCTGTAGGAGGAGTGATGAGTCAAATTACCTCCACTCTTCCAACTAAAGACTTAAAAAAAAAAAAAAAAAAAAAAAAAAATGGCTTTCATTAATACAGACACTTTTGGACTTCCCGAAAAGTACACTACCGATGGGAATATTATCTGAATACGTATTGTGCAGATAGTAATTTAGATAAAGTCGGTTTGGGCTGTAATGGAGTATATTTCTAAACTGAACATTTCATTTAATTAAGCTGATGAACCTAAAACGAAAAACCCGATGTAAACCATACCAACTTCTATCAAATCTACGCTCAATGTATCTGCTACATTTTATGCCTATTGCCTTAATGCCTTACAGGTTGCACACACACACACACACACACACACACACACACACACACACACACACACACACACACACACACACACACACACACACACACACACACACACACACACACACACACACACACACACACACACACACACACACACACACACACACACACACACACATACAAACAAACAAACACACAAACACACACACACACACACACACACACACACACACACACACACACACACACACACACACACACACACACATACACACACAAGTTTGAGCACAGTATCTTGTCTCACGGGCAATAAAACAGCTTCAGCCAAAGAGAAACGCAAGGCCGAAAGTTCCAACCCAGACAGCAGCAGAGATCGATGTGAATGAGAGCAGCTCGAGGTAAGATGGGAGCGATCAGGCGGAAGGGAGCCCAGTGGGAGGGGAAGGCAAGGCAAGGGACGAGGTTTGGTGGGTTGGTTGGTTGGTTGGCTTAGAGGGCCCTGATATATGACCCCAGCTGTCACAAGTTACTGAATTATCTCAGCCACAGCCACAGCCACAGCCACAGCCACAGCCACAGCCACAGCCACACACACATACACACATACACACATACACACATATATACATACACACACACACACACACACACATACATATATACACACACACACACATACACACTTTCTCTCTCTCTCTCTCTCTCTCTCTCTCTCTCTCTCTCTCTCTCTCTCTCTCTCTCTCTCTCTCTCTCTCTCTCTCTCTCTCACAGACACACACACACACACACACACACACACACACACACACACACACACACACACACACACACACACACACACACACACACACACACACAAGACCCACTCAAACCCAACTCCCTCACACCAACTGACCAGCCACCGCAGGAGAAAAGGAGGTCAGTGGTGATGGAGAAGGTATATATATCACGTGTGTCATTTTCTGAAACACCAACCAACCAACCTCGTCTGTGTTTTTGATCTGATTCATTTTAATTAACTTGGGAAGCCACATATATTAAATGGTTTGTCTTATTTAACACTGCAAAGATCATAGACAAGATAATTTCAATACCTGAGATGATTTATTTACTTATTTATTTATTTATTTATTTTTATTGGTGTGGATTACCTTACAATAACAGGAAGCAACATGGAACTGGGTGAAGACTCTTTTTTTTTTCCAGGGTGCAAACCAATCATTAAATTTTCATGGAACTTTGCACAGAGAACTCTGAGATAAATACCTAAATTTCTGCCTGACCTTTTCTGCATAAAATTACGTGATTATTTTTATATGCCTTCAGCTTGAATACATATTTCTTAATTAATGCTGTCACAACCATCAATACACGAGCTCGACTTTCAATTCTATTCCAACTTCTCTTTACATCAACACCCTCTACCTTCATGATT
>JAWQEG010003139.1:15000-60000 GCA_033782935.1 Petrolisthes cinctipes
TTGTGTCCAGTACATTCTTGCCAGTCTCTGAGCTTTGGCCAGACACAGACCAAGTTAATAATATTTCCTTAGGGGAGAAGATTGCAACATATAATTTCTACAGGTTACAAAACAGTGTGTGTGTGTGTCTGTTTTTTAGTATTATTTGGAGGCCTAAATAACCTCCCATTTACCCCAAATTAATTATCCACATAAGAGAGTAATCCGTTCTGAGGGTAACAGGTTAATACTGATTCCTCCAACCTGTGCAGTAAAACAGTTTTTATATTCGTATACTGGTGGTAGTTGTGTGTTGCCTGGCAGTGTTTGGAGGAGTCAGTTTCTCTCCAATACGACCACAATAGAACCCCCTCCCTCTCAATGAGCTCAAGGGGGGAGTTAGGGGGCTTAGAATCTCCTAAAAGGTGGACAAGAGAAAAAAATCTTTCCCCACCCTATATTGAAATTTCATCAAAATCTAATCACCATTGTACACCCCTGGGTACAAAATATTAACATAACAGGAGGAAAGGCTGTAATCCAGGCACTACTCCACTTTGCCGAACTTTCTGAAAAAAAAAAAAAAAAAAAAAAAATTATCAGAGCGTCGATTTCAGATTTTCGTTCTGTTCTTAAAATAAATGACACTTTTTGCGGTCATATAAATATTAGACTTAACCACATAAAGAAAAGATAATTTAAATATGATTGCTACGTGATCATAGTTTCCCATGAACAAAGAATAGAGTGTTTTCTACATATATGCTGACGATATTTACCTACAGTGTTCTAATGCTTCTTCAGACTATTCTATTTTTCACCTCTTCAAAAAATCCCCCACACTTATGTTACTCCTTCATATGTTTACTTACTTCCCTCCACTTGGTCTGTTTTAATTAAGGACCCGGTGATCGTGTATGAAAATTGGGGGCTTCTATTTCCTACTGATGACTATGCCACGAAAAAAGCTCCTTCAATATGGGTAGTGTTTCGTGGCAATATTAATTTGAAGGACTCATTTACCTCCAATTTTCTGAGTACATCACAGGGACCTTAAGGACCTTGTGCTCGTATATGAAAATTGGAGGCTTCTGATTCCTCCTTACCATGCCACGAAACAATCCTCTTCCATATAGGTGGTGTTTCGTGGCACTATTTGAAGGACTCGTTTACCTCTACTTTTCTGACTACACCACAGGGTTCCTTAATTAATGAAGTCGGTGTGCATGTAACATCAATTTCCATCCACCCACCAACATATTATAAGGATAAAATGTCGCAAGAATACAATATCTGCTAACTGTTGACTGTCTCCGTGAAGCGAGAGAGAGAATTGAGAAAGAAAAGATATAAGAGAGAAAGAATTTGGAAAGAATAGATAAAAGAGAGAGAATTGAAAAGAAAAAGAGAGAGAATTGGGAAGGAAAAGAGAGAGAATTGAAAAGAAAAAGAGAGAGAATTGAGAAAGAAAGGATAAAAGAGAGGGAATTGAGAAAGAATATATAAAAGAGAGAGAATTGGAAAGAAAAATGAGAGAGAATTGGGAAAGAAAAAAGAAAAAAAGAAAAGAGAGAAAATTGAGAAAGAAAAGAGAAAGAGAATCGGGTTTTTCATAGTAGGGAAGATACAAGCACAGATGGACTCTGGGAACCAAAAACCTCTAGTTTCATCTTTTCTTGGCCCTGAAATTTCCGTTAGTCACATGAAAAAAAAAAAAATACTTTGCATTCTATTACTGTGGTATATAAACAGCCTTCAATCTCTATATATATATGTGAAGTATTTAATGGTATAATAGTATAATAATAATAATAAGAGTTTTACCTCCACTGCCAAGAGAAGCTCAAGGTGACATACTAGATGATAATTATGTTACAAGATAATTGCTAAGACTAAAGTGACTCAGTTTATATTTCACAAAATGTTTCAGGCTTACATTACGAGAGAGAAATATAATACAATGTGATTTTTTTTTTGTGCACACTTTATATATACCCTTCATATATGCACAGCGAATTTAGACCATACTTTAGTTAATTATAAACTTAAAGCAGAAAGAAAAAATATATAACTGACAACATTCAGAGTAAACATTCATTAGTCTATTTATTTTTTAGCTAGTTTTTTTTTTTTTTTTTTTTTTTTTAAGGATGTGTCTGCTGGAACTCATTAATACATGATTATCTTTCTATATTTTTATTGGTGCATATATATTTATTTCCAACTGTGTCATAAATTCCTCTTCTCAAACGGGTATCAAATTATAATGATCTATTCCACCTCGTATCATTTCAACAGTGCATTAAGATCGCTTGGTTGGATGGGTTCAAGAATTTTTTTTGTGTGCGTTTGAGTTCTCCATACATTATAATACAGCACTGAACTTTCCTACATAATTTCCATCCGCTGTGTCATTCTGGTTGTTGACATTAGGCAGTGTTTCATATCCTCTAACACTGTTATTTGACTTCCTGTAATTTATCTTAAGGGACCCTGTGTTGTTGTAAGAAAATTAGAGGTAAATGAGTCCTTCAAATGTTGCCACCAAACACTACCGATATAGAAGGAGCTTGTTTCGTGGCATAGTCAGAAGGAATCAGAAGCCTCAAGGGGACAGTACGGTGTTGGTAAATAAACAAAACGACTTAGAACCGAACACAGTCTGGATTACGTCACAAAGAAGGGAAGATATTGTGAGAGAATGGAAGATAATGTGGATGAAAGGAAGATAATGTGAGAGAATGGAAGATAATGTAAGAGAATGGAAGATAATGTAAGAGAAAGGAAGATAATGTAAGAGAAAGGAAGATAATGTGAGAGAAAGAAAGATAACGTGATAGAATAGAAGTTAACGTGAGAAAATAGAAGATAATGTGGATGAAAAGGAACAAATATAAGAGAAATGACAGAGACGGACGATACTGGCCTCCTGCTCCACTTAATTATTACGACGTTTGCTCCAGCCTTCATATTCCCCAAGTGTATACAAGTGGGTGATGGAGGGGGGGAGGGAGGGACAGAACTCTTCATATTTTGTACCCATGCAGGATATTCTCTCACGTTTAGTTCTTCCATACTGTGGGCGGATGGAGAACATGTCATTTTAACCAATCTACTATGGTCTATTATGGTCTACGGTAGCCTACCCTAGTTTCTTCTAAGTGATGTGGGCCAACCTGGGTCTGAAATCGAGTGCAGGTGGGTATCATAACGTCTCGCCTTCCTAGTTCCTGGTATCATCTGCTTGGCTGGACACCTCATCTCTGTTGTCACTCCCTCCTTCTCCATCCTTATCCCTCACCCTTCCTACTTCCACCATCTCCTCCCCTATCCTCATCCCTCCTCATTCCTCCTTCTCCTATATCCCCCTTCCTCATCCCTCCCCCTTCCTCCTTCCACCATTTACTCCTTCATCCTCATCTCTCACCCTTCCTCCATCGTCATCTCTCCCCCTTCCTCCATCTCTCTCCTTTTCCCACCTCCTCCATCCTTATCCCTCCCCTTTCCCTCCATCTCTCTTCTTTTCCATCGTCATCCCTCACCCTTCCTCCTTCCACCACCTCCAAACTCCTCATCCCTCCTTATTCCTCATTCTCCTACATCCCCCTTTCTCTCTACTTCTCCATCCTCATCCCTCACCTTTACTCCTTCTCCCTCCTTCTCCCTCTGGATGCTTTAAAAAGTAGACAAACCAAGATAAATGGGATAATCAATTTTGTTTCTTGTGTCTTTTAGTAAACACTGAATATAGGTTATGGAGAAGCTTGTTTGTCACTAGGGTTAGGAAGTCGATGTGAGAGAAACCTAGTGGCAGACCAAGGAACCGATGTAAACAAACACTTATACACATACCATGCTCCCCAATCTTGTATCAATCTTGTATCGATCTTGTATCAATCTTGTCCGATCAACAACGAGTATATTAATTATTGACAGAGTAAATACTTCCAGTTTTTCATCCTCGTGCTTCCATTTTTGTGGGACATTCGGCATTGAATTCACATCACTAAAACATTTGGAATATCTAGGCCGTTTATATCTGACTCGGAATGGCGCCGCTAAATTTGATATTCATTAATTTGATTTCACATGTGAGCGAGGCACCTGATCACACCACCCACCCACCCACACACATACACCCACTCTGCCGTCCACAGCTATTTCACCCTATAGCTTTTCACACCACTATCAGAAACACACCATGAACAGCGTCACACCAGTACAAAATCATACCACATTACACCATTACTCACACCACTGCCAACATCAAAGAACACACACACACACACACACACACACACACACACACACACACACACACACACACACACACACACACACACACACACACACATACACACATACATACATACACACACACACACACACACACACACACACACACACACACACACACACACATACACACCGCTGTCAACATCACCATCAACTCCACACCACAAGTCGCTCCACTATAACCCACCGCTTCTTCCACATCATCATATCCCACACTGCCCAACCTACTATTCATGCCACTACATACAAAATCAATACTTATACCTGAGGCTACAGATTCCTCCAATATAATACCAGGGAACAGACAAGTATCCCATTCTCCGAGTAAGTGACCCGTTTTTTGGACAGGGTTTGGGGGAATTAGTATCACTCAATTTTGCCCACAATAGAAGTCCCACTAAATGATGGAGGCGTGACAAGGGTACACTCATCACAGCCATAACATACATAACAATAATACATTACTGATCCCTATAGCATATCAAAGTCTCCATTGCTTCCTTCAGAAAAAAAAAAATCTGGAAACTTTATCGTTTGAATAAACTGAAATGGCTTTATCAAAATTGCTTTTCGATTATATTAGAGGTAAAAACACGATGATTATTATTTATGGTAAATCTTTGCGTCTGTCAAAAGCAGCTGAAAGAGCAACAACATCACTCACAGATACGAGCTTTGAGAAAATAGTCAACCAATAAAAGAAAAATGAATATCTGTGCCTCACTTTTGTTTGAGCGAATTTGAGCGAATATTTTAAGCGAATTGAAGGGCTGCAGATTATTTCAAATTATGCCACCAAACTGATCCCCTGTTACGAATAATGAGGTAGTCTATTTTCTGACATAGTTTGATGGGATTAGAAGCCTCAAAATTGCAAAACAACACATTACTTCCTGCAGCTTGGGAATAAGAAGGAAGTACCGTACCATGCGATTAAATAACTGAAGGACAAAATAGGCTTCCCAGAGTGCGAGAGAGTTTAATACTTCTGAAAGCTGTACGAATTAATGAGAACCGCGTTTTAACCCTGGGCACATCAAGCGGGCATACTTTTTTCTGTAATAAATTAGAGATACAACGAGATGGGCCAAATTAAATTAGAGTGGTAAGCGTTTGCTATTTGTACGGCTGTCACACACATATATATTTCTTGTTTTTGTATTGATTTGTAACACGCACGCACGCACGCACGCACGCACGCACACACACACACACACACACACACATACATACATACAAATACATACACACACACACACATACACACACACACACACACACACACACACACACACACACACACACACACACACACACACGCACGCACGCACGCACGCACGCACGCACACACACACACATACAAATATACACACACACACATACAAATATACACACACACACACACACACACACACACACACACACACACACATCCAGTCATAAATATGCACAAGCACACACACGCACCTACTCACCAACAGATATATATTTTTTTTAAACGACCTAATTGAATTCTCCAAAATTTCGCGCACAGCAAATAGCAGTGATTTTAGATGGACCAAAACCACAGTTCAAAGGCAAAACATATAATGAATAAAACCCTACTACTTGTAACAATATAATTCAAAGGGTACTCTTCTTTCTTTCCTATTACAGTGTATGATAAAGTGTATAACCTATATTATTTTATGTTAACCTGTGTCCCCTCAAAAGTAAATATATAAATAGATATATAAATAAACAAGTATAGTGCATAGCCTATATAATTTTTATGTTACCCTGTGTCCCCTCAAAAGTAAATAAATAAATATATATATATATATGATAAACAAATATAGTGCATAGACTATATAATTTTTATGTTACCCTGTGTCCCCTCAGAAATAAATAGATAAATATATAAATTATGAAATAAATAAACATGTTTCCCTGTGTCCCCTCAGAAGTAAATAAATAGATATATAAATGAAAAACAAATAAATACAATAATAATCACACTCAGTGAAATAAGAACAGTAACAATAGACACCAGAGTAATCAGGTTTGAGTAACAGCGTTCACTAAATTCACAGAACCAACATTGTGCAGGCAGATTAAGGGGAGAGTCTTTTGTTGGTAAATAGAGAAGGTCTGTGATCTCCTCCAAACTATTCCACGAAACAGATCCCCAATTAGTACCATTGAGGGGGTTGATTTTCTAGTAACAGACCTTCAAACTATTCCACGAAACAGATTCCCTATTAGTACCATTGAGGGGGTTGATTTTCTAGTAACAGACCTCCAAACTATGCCACGAAACAGATCCCCTATTAGTACCATTGAGGGGGTCTGATTTTCTAGTAACAGACCTCCAAACTATGCTACGAAACAGACCCCCTATTAGTACCATTGAGGGGGTTGATTTTCTAGTAACAGACCTCCAAACTATGCCAAGAAACAGACCCCCTATTAGTACCATTGAGGGGGTCTGTTTTCTAGTATAGATAGGAAGAAATCAGTAGCCTTCAATTTTACCAACACGAGAACCACCTCTTAATACTTAAAATAGTTTATAAAATACACATAGGCTTCAGCAAATGTATATCAGATGAACTTGTACCGTATATAATAATAACAACAACAATAATATTATCTTTGCTGAAAATAAATACAATTGCTGGGTAGAATGAATGAATGGAGAGTTGGATGAGTCACGACAGGCAGGCAGGTAGGCAGGCTTACAGATCAGGAAGGATAGGGAAGAAGAAGCAGTCAGACCTTCTCTATCACGCACACTGGTTCTCTCTGTCGATGTGTGTGTGTGTGTGTGTGTGTCTAATTGTCTGTGTGTGTGTGTGTGTCTCTGTGTGTGTGTGTCTGTCTAATTGTCTGCGTGTGTGTCTGTCTAATTGTCTGTGTGTGTGTCTGTCTAATTGTCTGTGTGTGTGTCTGTCTAATTGTCTGTGTGTGTGTGTGTGTCTGTCTAATTGTCTGTGTGTGTGTCTCTCTCTGTCTAATTGTCTGTGTGTGTGTATGTCTGTCTAATTGTCTGTGTGTGTGTGTCTGTCTGTCTAATTGTGTATGTGTGTGTGTGTCTGTCTAATTGTCTGTGTGTGTCTCTCTCTGTCTAATTGTCTGTGTGTGTGTGTATGTCTGTCTAATTGTCTGTGTGTGTGTGTCTGTCTGTCTAATTGCGTATGTGTGTGTGTGTCTGTCTAATTGTCTGTGTGTGTGTGTGTGTGTGTCAGTGTGGCTGTGCGTCTGTTTGTCTCTAATTTCCGCCCAAGAATTCTTTCCTGATTTGCTTATTTTCTGTGTCACGAGAGAGGTTTTAAAGGCCACGTGACTCGGTGCACTAAGGCATGGAGAGGCAAGGGATCCCTCCAATCTGCCGCGATAAAGAATACATAAAACTGAGAATGATAAAGTAAATAAACAAAAATATATATATACAATTATTCATGTGCACTCTTGAAACGTATATGGAATAATATTATACATATAGATCATAACTATCTTTGTAAAATACAAATAAGGAATATAAAAAAATCTAATAATAATAATAATAATAATAATAATAATAATAATAATAATAATAATGTAGTAATGAAATTTGAAATGGATGTAATTGAAATGTGGTTTGTCGATACCATAGACTTTATAACTTGTTTGCGCTTGATACCCTCTCTATAAACTGCTGCGAAATGCTTCAAAGGTCACTTTGGTTGAAGATTGGGAAACAAATTCCTAGAAATACTTCCCAAAACCCGATTATCATTACTTCAATCGTAAATAGGGTTGTGTACTCAACTTCCAATTACATTTTCTCTCTCCTCTTTGTAGTTTGACCAATGCTTTGTGGGGGTCTCCGCTCCCCTCCAACTCCAATTAGTTTATAGTGAATTGAGTTAGCTACAGCGGGCAGTTTGGTAACCATTTACATCCAATCAACATCAATGACGTCTCCTGTCTCTGCCATAACAACGTTACTGTAGGATTATGGGTCACATTCCAAGTCAAGGGAACGACCATCAAAATTAATTACCATTATTCTATTACTACGTCTGAAATGCCCTTTACTACTAGGTTATTGCAAGGTGACAAACAATATTTTTCCACAAACACAATCCCAGTAACTCAGTCAGTTGTGTATTAAAGAGTTTACACATACGATCCGCAGTAACCTACACAAAGACTATATATCATAACAAAGTATCACTTGTGACAAGCTGTACATCATGTTATACTGCCAAAGCTTTTGAGTTGTTAAAGGTACAGACAGTTGGACACAGGCATTGGTGGTACAGCCCAGATGTTTCAAAGATACTTGTCCCATTTGAGTAACCAGTGTCTATTATCAGGTACTTGCTTTTTATTACCATCCTCAATACTGACTTCTATCCCTGGTGTCTCCTATTTGGTACTAAAGAACTTGATATTGGGAGAAATTTTCCATCTTTCACTTGGGCTGTACCACGAATTCCTGTGTCCAGCTGTACATGCATGTCAAGACTAGGCAACGTTCTTGTGCTACAGTTATTGTCATGTTTACTTATATTTATCTTCACGCAGACCACACACATACTCGTTTAGCGCTGAGGTATGCACCCAAACACACAACATATATTGCTTACTTTTGATAGACAGGGTAATTATTAGCATATTGGATCATTTCTGGGAAATCATACAATAAGTCAGGACAATGAAATGTCGACAGGTTCATTTTGCATCAAACCCAAGTGCTGAACATTTTGTGATTTGAAAATTATAAGTAATTGGTTTTATAAAACACATACATAGAGTACATTGGTGGTTAACTCTCCATCCAACAAAGCTGTAAAATACCCTAACTCACATATGGCATCGTAATTGCACTTTGGAAACACAACACTTATTACTCTTCTGGGTTAATTGACGTATAAGTGAAGACACGTTTCCAGTCTAATTATGTAATTCCTTTCGTACTGCACTTCAGTGGTTGCTTAATTAAAAGTGTAATATCTGGTTGGCGAATGAGAGGACTACCAATTAATTTCTCCCAACTATACTAGGAAATAGACTACCAACGAATACGAACTGAGAATATGTTTGATAGTCAGGTTTGGATGAATCTGTAACCCTAAAAATTCGTCCTAACTGTATTACGTCTTAACCTGCATCAAAGAAGGTTGTGGTCGGTCATTTCAGAACCTCAAAATCCGAGTGACGAGCCTGACCCAGTTAATCCGTAAAATACTTTAATAAAACTATTTTCCATCCTAATTTTGTTGAGTAAAATGTTCATATTTCGGTAACTGAAAAGATGCTTTAATTATGGTATTAGGCTTAAATACCAGAAGGATTATCCTGCCTTAATGATTATTAGCGATTACGATTTTGACGAACAATTACATCACACTAAGCTGAGATTAAAATGGAAGCGTAACACCGAGATTATACGAATTTGCAACGTGGCTTCGTGTGTGTGTGTGTGTGTGTGTGTGTGTATGAGAGAGAGTATATGTGCATGTATATATGTCTATACGTTTAGTGTGTGTGTATGCTTGTGTGTTAGTGTTTGTGAGTGTGTGTTTGAGAATGTTTACATCCAAGTGTATTTGCGATTGTGTGTGTATCTGTGTTCACATCACAAAATTTTCATTAGGTACCGTTTTTTAGCATCGTCTGACTAACATTTACCTATTGAACACATCTTTGAATTCTGATAACATTACAAGAATTATATATTTTCTACACATCCCTAGGCAGGTTATCGGAATTATGCATAAAATAAATCAGGCTGGCTTTATTAAACATTTCACCTGTCCATTTCGTCCACGTGGCTCGTGAAGTTTGGATTGCTTCATCTAAATTTACTGTTATTTGCTACCGACATAATTTTTCATTTATGGTTATTTTGGATTGCAACCGAAGTGATGTGGAAGGAATGTATGTGTATGTGGAGGGACTGCGTATGTGGATGGGACTGTGTATGTGGATGGGACTGTATGTGCTGGGACTGAGTACGTGGAATAGACTGTGGATGTGGAAGGGACTGTATGTGGAAGGGACTGTATGTAGAAGTGATTGTGTATGTGCAAGGACTGAATATGTGGAAGGGACTATGTATGTGGAAGGGACTGGGTATGTGGAAGGACTGCTGTGTATGTGGAAGGGACTGTGTATGTGGAAGGGACTGTGTATGTGGAAGGAACTGTGTATGTGGAAGTCGTAAAAACACTATCAACGAGGCTTTACATCAAATTTAAGGAGTCTTTCTCTAGTGGGCTGAGAGGAGAGTTACAGGTGTCTTCAAGCAATGCCACGAAACAGACTATTTACCTAGTATCTTATAGTAGGGATTCCGTTTTGTAGCACAGTTAGGAAGAACCTGTAACCCTCCATTACGTCTGACAGAGGTGACCCTATTAATTAATTTGGCTTACCGAGTTGTATTCCTAATTTATTACATACAAAAATACATGTACCATGCGGACATTTACACCATGCAGCGTCCTAGCATTTAGTGAAGCATTTGGAAGTTAACGAGCAGACCAGTGTAGCAGTCTGCGGAATTTGTTTACTATATATAAGCAAATTTACACACATATATATTTATTGCCTTTCAGTTTCCCAGCCTCGTCGTGCAGCGCTACGAGTATGTTTATTGTTATGTTCGGTTTGAGGGAAGTATTAGTTGTTCACGAAATCAAAGAAGCGTATGAGAAAACGATAACATTCCACAGCGACTGAAACACAAGATGGGACATATAACAGAAACTTTGTGTAAGGTACGAATAGTGTGGAAAAGTGTGGTGAGGTGTGGTGCAGTGTGAGAGGGTGTTGTTCAGAGTGAGAGGGTGTGGTACAGTGTGAGAGGGTGTGGTACAGTGTGAGAGGGTGTGGTACAGTGTGAGAGGGTGTGGTGCAGTGTGAGAGAGTGTGGAGCAGTGTGAGAGGGTGTGGTGCAGTGTGAGAGGGTGTGGTGCAGTGTGAGAGGGTGTGGTGCAGTATGAGAGGTGTGGAGCAGGTTGGAGGGGAATGGAATAATGTGGAGATGTGTGGAGAGATGTGATTCAGTGTGGAAAGGTGTGGAAAAGCACAATAGGTACTCACATGTGGAGGCTGCCAGGTAGAACGCAGGTCAGGTGGCATTCTTGGACATACCTGTCAGGGAAAGAGACGTTATGGGTTACTTTGGCCAAGGAAGATTTTATCACTTAAAAAAAAAAAAAAAAAAAAAAAAAATCTATCTACTTTCTCACACTATAATAATTCTGCATGCCTTTGACTTTTTATCGATTCATTTACGTTCAATTCATCTTCTGTTTCGCCTTTTCAACTGGCAAAGATATGAAACTGATCCTATATGATTATTCCTCACATGGGATTATTAGCAACTGACTGACTGTCTTGGGCTATCATTCATTTTTACTACCAACCCTGACAAACAAACTGACAACGCTCGTAAATCGCGACATAACCTTGACTTTGTTCCCTCACACACCAACCCGTCCACAGGTACAGGTTGGCCATGTAATATATATACGTGGGATGGCGTGCTTTGCGTGCTGTATGATGTCCCTTAATGTCCTGTGAGCGCGTGTGTCTTGTCATGTAAAGCTAAATACAGTGGACACACAGTTTAGAGGGACAACGTGTAATAAAGCTACGTTACATTATTTACTGTTACCATGAATCAGTTTTAATACACCCATTACTGCTGATGTACACAATAAAATAATGCTACGAGAGTCCTCTAAACACACTAGGCTTTCATTTATAGAGTGGTGCACTAACTAAGCCAAATGCATCGAAGGGGAAAATTCTCGTAAAGTCCTTTTCACAATAATGGCCATTTCTCTAAGTTATTCACATGGCCTAAATGTTGATGTACCTGAGGATAATGTACACACACACACACACACAGACACACCATATCACACACGCACACGCACGCACACACGTTCTGAATACCCTCATCATGCTCTTTTCTCCTCTTCCCCCTCTTTCATTCTCTCGTTCCCTGCTTCTCTCATTTCAGTTGGCTCTTTTTCTCGTCTTCCTTCCTCCTTCGTTACGTTTCTTTCTCCTCCACCTCCGTTTCATTATTACCCTTTCGTTGTCCTTCTTCTTTTGCTTTACATTGTGCAATATCTTTATCTCATTTTTCCCATATTTTGATTCTCATTATGTATCGTCTCTTTCTCATTATTCTCGTCTTTTGTTCTTTAATACTGTCATTTTTTTATTCTTTCCCTCTCCCCCTGCCTCTTCATCACGCATTCCTTTTCTCCCTTGTTAGTTATTCACTTGTTCAGCTTCGCCTCTCTTTCCTCCCCTCCTCCCTTTTCACTTTCTTCTTCTCTCCACTTTTCCAACATCGTAATCTTTTCCTCTGCTCTCATTTTTGTCGTGCACATCTCCATCTCTTATCTTTATCTCCCTCTGTCACTTCCTATTTCCCTATTGTTTACTTTTCTTCACTTCATTGTATTTTCCCATCCTTACCCTTATCCTTTTTCTTCTATTCTTCCATATAATTTCTTCCCATCCCTTACTTCCTATCTTTCCTCTACTTTCAGAATTTCCTTACTCTCCTTTCCATCCCTTCTCCTTCTTCATCTCCCCCCACCTCTTCCTTCTCCTCCTCCTTCTTTTCCTCCACCACCTTCTCATCCTCCTCCTCTTCCCATCATTCGCTCCTTTCCCATTCTCTCTTCTGTCTTGCTTCCTTCCTATACTATAGATTGAAATTGATCCATACAGACAGATTAGGGCATTGAAAGCTGGAATCAGAAAGGTATATGGATGGGAGTCGACAATATATACACTTGTTATGGTATGCAGTACACACAGAAATATGAAGGAGACAGGGAGACAGCCAGCCAGCCAGACAGACAGAGAAACTATAAATAAAATGGAAAGGGAAAACTAAGAGAATAAACCAGGAAATTTGCAGGCGTGAGAGGGGAAGTGGAAAAAAAAAATAACATGATGCAAGAGTAACTGTGCAGAAGAAGGATGGGTAGGGGAGTGAGAGTGAAGTTTGAGAAGGGGGTGAGGGTTTTTTTTTAGGTCGGGGTGGTACTGATGTGTATGGCTGTGTAAGGAGTGGGTGAGAGTGTGTGGGTAGGAGTGTAGAAGTGTAAGAAAGGGGTTAGTATGTGTGTGTGTGTGTGTGTGTGTGGAGTGTGAAGTGTGAGAAAGGGGTCCAGTGTGTGTGTGAAGTGTGAGAAGGGGCCAGTGTGTGTGTGTGAAGTGTGAGAAGGGGAGATAGTGTGTGTGTGTGGAGTGTGAGAATGGGGCCAAGGTGTGTGTGTGTGTGTGTGTGTGTATGAAAGGTGTGAGAAGAGGGTCAGTGTGCGTGTGAGGTGAGAAAGGGGTCAGGGTGCGTGAAGAATGAGAATGAGAGTGAGTTAAAGAGCTAGTGTACAGTTTGAAATGAGTGGAGAGAGATTTACGAAGAAAAACTTTTGTATATGTATATGCCTTTGTGTGTGTGTGTGTGTTTGTGTGTGTGTGTATGTGTGTGTGTGTGTAAAGAGGTGGGAGGTGGTGTGGCGTGATTGTGTGTAGGTGTGTGTAGGTGTGTGCTTGAGTATACATGTGTGTGTGTGTGTGTGTGTTTGTGTATGTATACGTGTGTGTGTGTGTGTGTGTGTGTGTGTGTGTGTGTGTGTGTGTGTGTGTTTGTGTGTGTGTGTGTGTGTGTGTGTGTGTGTGTGTGTGTGTGTGTGTGTGTGTGTGTGTGTGTGTGTGTGTGTGTGTGTGTGTGTGTGTGTGTGTGTGTGTGTGTGTGTGTGTATACGTGTGTGTGTGTGTGTGTGTGTGTGTGTGTGTGTGTGTGTGTGTGTGTGTGTGTGTGTGTGTGTGTGTATACGTGTGTGTGTGTGTGTGTGTGTGTGTGTGTGTGTGTGTGTGTGTGTTTGACGAGGGGTGATTAATCTTGTGGAGCCTTCACCCCACCTTGTTAAGTCTGTCAACACGGGTCCTGTCACCTCGTTAGTCCAGTAGACAGGTAAGAGATTCCGTCCCTCTCAGCCGTCCCATCCTCTACCTTACCTCTCCTCTTTCACCTTTTAATAAACTCCCTGTCACCCTGTACACCCTTCCTGTCACTCTGTACACCCTTCCTGTCACTCTCTTTACCACCTTTCTTCATCTTCGTGGTTTAGGTAGATATGTTTCAAGAGACATTGTGAGGTAGTCGGAAAGTTGGATGCTACCTTTTCCTCCTGACGTTATCATAAGACAAAACTAGTCAATATGAGTGGTGTTTCGTGACGGTATCACAGAGCCCTTGAGTGGAGTATACATGTATTTTGCCATTTTTATATGTATAGGTAATTTTCTTACAAGGTAAGCAGTGGTTATTTTTTATGGGGTATAGACATTTTCCAAAAGAGGGTATACATGCAGATATCCAATTAAAAAGAAAATGACTGTATACTCCTTAATACAATAATAATAATAAAAGTAAAATAAATAAATAAAATACATAAGGACCAACATGTTAGGTGCTTTTAGGTATTCCTCTACTGAACGTCTTTATAAGCCTTACCGTAATCTTTCTTATTCGGGTGGGTTACTTTCCCTGCCAGAGTTCAAGCTATTCATTTCATCGTGTTAGCGACTCAGCCATCCTGTTCCTACCTTGCCATTATCTTGTTCCAGGGAGTTACCGTCCTGTCACTCACCCTTCCATCATCTTACTCGTGTGCATGACAGGTGAGGTATATCACTCCAAGCCACCATGTACATTACCTTCCTTCACATCACTCTTTATTCTTTATAATGTCAACTTACTCGACCTTGCACTCGGCCTGTTATATTCTGACTTTCAGTACCTCATTGCAATATAAATTGAGTTCAGTTTGTTGTTTTCTCATCGTACGTTACTATGAAAGGCTATTGGTACCAGTTGTAATAATAATAATAATAATAATAATAATAAAAGGTTTATTTGATACATGCAGCCAAGGGCTGAAAATATACATTATAAAATGGTGATGGAAATGGGTGATACTTATAGGTACATATAGATGAATGAACATACATACACAAATACATTCTCACACATACACACATAATATTCATTCACACACAGACGTACACAATTACAATCACGCATATTCACTCACACATGGACATATATTATAGTACATATATTTAAATTTAAATGTGCCTTTGGTTTATCAAGGAGACTATTGAGGGGATGGGGCTATTTTTATATCTATCTGTCCTAGCTCTGATGGGTTTGAGTAAGTTATAGTGACGGACGTGGCGGGGTTTGGGAATGGTGGGTGGGAGGAGGTCTCTATGGCGTGGGTGGATTAGCAACTGTTTGCTAAAGTCCCAGAGGAGCTGCTGGTGTCTGGTGACAAGAGATGGTAATCTGAGGGTATCCAGGGCTTGTTGGTAGGTGTTGTATGCCGTTCCCAGAATGACTCGACATGCCCTCTTTTGTACCCTCTCCAGCTGCTGCCTCTGTGTTTGGTTGATGGATGAAGACCAGGCGGGGGAGGCGTATGTCAGCTTGGGGATGATGAAGGTGTTGTAGATTGCTACTAACTCCTTTTGTGGTGTGCCTAGGGACTTCAGCCGCCTTAGTAGATACAGGCGGTATGTTGCTGACTGGATGATGGTGCTGATGTGACTTTTCCAGTTCAGTTTTTCATCCAGCATGACACCTAATAACTTGGTGGTGTCCACTACTTGTACTTGGTGCTGTCCTAGTGTTAACACTGGTGGTGGTGGTGGTGTGGTAGCCGTGTGAAATTGCATCACTACTGTCTTGCCGTGGTTGATGGAGATGTTGTTGTTGTTGGTCCACGTTTGGAGGTTGGTCAGGTGTTGTTGCAAGAGGTGGTAGTCAGGAGACAAGTTGTTAATTACTGTCCCAACGGTTGAATCATCCACATATTTCCAGCGAAAGATTGTATCGGTTAAGGCGTCATTGATTAGGATGAGGAAACACAGGGGTCCCATCCTAGTCCCCTGGGGCACACCACACGAGAGATGTTGGTGTTCGGATACTGCACCCTGGTGACGCACTGCCTGACGTCTGTCACACAGGAAGTTTGCCAGCCATGCCACTAGACTGGGCTCCACTCCGATGTCAAGAGCTTTCCTTAGTATTACGTTATGGTCTACTAAATCAAAAGCCTTTCTGAAATCTATGAATGCAAGGGCAACTGAGGTCTTTCTTTTTTCTAGGTTACTGTATATAAAGTCTAGCAGGCTTATGAGACAATGGGTGGTTGATGATGACTTCATATTTCCAAATTGTTGGGGGTCAATTACATTTGAGATGTTGGCTGAAACCCAGTCGAACACAAAGCTTTCACATAACAGGCGGAATAATGTGATTCACAAATCATTTGAATCTGGAAAATAATTATTTAAACTGCTACACGTAGACAGTCCTTTAGTAGAAAGGTTGGTACATATCCTTAGGAAATTAAATAATATTCTAAATTAAAATAACATGAGCGAAACAGTGACCGAGTCAACGAGCGAACCAGTGGAATATGAATCTCCAGTCATGTTAAGGGACGGAATGACGTTGCCGAAAATACTTTCCCAAAAGTTGATTTTATTATACAAATTTCGGAGGTCTATGTCGTTGAATTTGTTATGCCGCTAAACTTTACGGTCAGAAACACCCACATTTCATTCTTATTCTTAACATTTGGAGTGGATGTATTATGGATGTGGAATGGATATGGATGTTTGTGGATGATTTGAAGTGTGTGGTGTTTATGTGTGATAGTATTTGTAGTAGTGATGGTGGTAGTGAGCAACAGGAACTGACCAGGGTGGTTGTGGTTCGGAGGGAAGTCACCAATACCACTTCTGGGTAGAATGTTAACATTTTCTAGATGGAAGAAGGTGCAACACTTCTGGAATGCCTAGTCGCATCGGATATTAAACGTAATGTGAAAATATGGTAACTTAGTAAAAGCTAAATTCACAACATATGGATTGTCCCTTCCTCTTACGGCACCGTCTTGTGACACCCTGAAAGAAAACACTATGAATAAAAAATTGTAGGAGCCTCTATGAAGGGCAACAGATGAATGTCCAATCTCTTCTCTGCCCCTTTGCCATCCTCCCTACTCACTTCTATCGCTCCCTCTTGACTATCTGCCACTCTCCTTATTCTGCCTTGTCGCCTGGCATTTCACTGTTCCCTCCAACTACTACTGCCTTCACTTCCTCTGCTTCTTTCCAACTTTCCCCTCCCAACTTTCCGTGTCTCATGTCACTGACCCACTCTCTATTTGGCCACGTCATTCTCCCTTTCCACTACATCGATCCTGTCTTTCTTTCCTGCCCACGGCGTCACTGTAGAATAAAACACCAAAATTACATTTATCCTATAGAAGTGAGCTTTGTGATAGCCTGAGAAATTCATTGGCTGTCGAAGTGAGGAGGGGACGGCAATTAAAAGGTGTACAATTGGTTGTGACGACAGAGAAGGGTAGAGAGATGAACTGTGAAGTGGCTGAAGGGGTAAAGGAAAACAACGTTCAGGTGCTTAATAGCACTGGAAGATTGCAGGCAGGGCAAGTCGTAATATATATATATATATATATATATATATATATATATATATATATATATATATATATATATATATATATATATATATATATATATATATATATATATATATATATATATATATATATATATATATATATATATATATATATATATATATATATATATATATATATATATATATATATATCCGTTTCACGATCCGTTGTAATTCCTTTGAGATCTCTCTCTCCTCCTCCTCCTGCTCCTCCTCCTTGTCCCCTTCCTTATTCATTACTCCTCCTACTCCTCCTCCAGCTCCTCCTCCTTCATTTCTTCCTTCTGCACCTCCTCCTCGTCTCCCCTGTTCAGCGTCTATGTTTACCCTCTCAGGTCCCACCATTGTTCCCCTCAAAATATTTATCACCAGGGAGTCTCAAGGGGTCCCACAAGGCTGGACTGAGAGCACCTCGGAAAAACACACCAGACCTTCTCGTCTCTTGAGTCCCTCCCTCAGATTCAACATTTACCGACAACCATCTTCAATGTCATATTTCGCTCTGTCTGTCTGTCTGTCTGTCTGTCTCATTATATCTGTCTGCTTGCATCTGTCTTTCTGTTTCTCATTATATCTGTCTGTTTGCTTCTGTCTGTCTGTCTGTCTGTCTGTCTACTCTCTCCCTCTATATATATATATTTAGGCGTACCTAAAATATCCTAGTTAACCATTTCACTGCTCCATACACTATTACTCGGCATTAAAGATTAAATACTTTCAAACGCGATACGAACAAACTCTTAAAGCGTTCATGAAAACCTTTTTGATGCGGCAAGAGTATTAACCTTTTTATTTACGCAGAAACGCACACACATACAAAGAAATACATACCCATAAGATACACACACAGCATTGCATTTTGCTATATGGTTACACACACACACACACACACACACACACACACACACACACATATAAAGTTCACATCCATCCTATCTTTCTACCTAAATATCGGTACACACACACACACACACACACACACACACACACACACACACACACACACACATATAAAGTTCACAACCCACCTTTCTACCTAAATATCTGTACACAAAAACACACACACACACACACACACACACATACACATACACATACACATAAACATACACATACACATACACATACACATATACACACATACACACACATACACACACACCGTAACGCCACATCCTCTTACTGAATCGGTCTTTACATTTACCCTTTCTGAATCTCTCACTTTTATTTACATTTTCCCTCTCTTTTATGCTGTGTTGCAATTCTAAAACATTTATTTTTCTACCTAACTCTCTTTCTCTAATTTTTATTATTATTATTATTATAATTATTATTATTATTATTATTATTATTATTATTATTATTACTATCATTATTATTATCATTATTATTATTATTATCATTATTATTATCATTATTATTATCATTATCATTATTATTATTGTTATCATTATTATTATTATTATTATTATTATTATTATTATTATTATTATCATCATCATCTTAATTTTGATTTCTGTTTTATTGCTATCTTTATTATCAATAGTGAAAGTAGGGCCAGAAGACTTTCGTAAATTTGAATATTATTATGGAATGATATACTGCGTGAACCTTCTCTTAAACTCCCAGGTTGGCTGTTATTTTTAACCTTCCCGTTACTATCACATATATAAAGGAAAGGAATACGTCCCAATGTTCTGATATGAAACAAAATTAGAAAGGCGATTATATAATGCACACAAACTCTCTGTCTCTGTCTCTGTCTCTGTCTCTCTCTCTCTCTCTCTCTCTCTCTCTCTCTCTCTCTCTCTCTCTCTCTCTCTCTCTCTGTTCATTTCCTTCTCTCTTAGCTTTCACAATCATAAGGAAACCAAGACGTAATCTAACCTTGTTCTTCTTCCTTTGTTTTTTTAATCATATCATCCGCTTTCCTTACTCACCCAACCATTACATTTAATGCCTTTGTTACGCTCCCTCTCTGGCTTCCTCGTCTGGTTAAGTAGCGGACACGAGTCTCTTCCCTTTTCTCCTTTTTTACTTTGATGCCACGAAATGTTTCCTTGGGGTGAAACGTTGCTCGTATCAATATTGTAATTGTCATATACATAAATATTCTGGACTTTCTGTACGTGCATGACATATTAGATAAAGATTGAAGGAAAGAAAAAAATGTGTATTATGATAAAATTGACCATGCTACAGTACCCATATTATGTTGTTGGTGACTGTGTATATAATCCTCTTGAGACAACACGTGGGCTGGCTATCTGTATTGGCAGGACTAACTAACCAAGTGTTTGTTTTGATTTTATACCCTATAGCTCTATTATTTAAATATGCAATAATAGACACAGACAGATATCAACCTGTATTAGCACATATTTAAGTCCATCCATTAATCACTGTAAAGAAAACACAGCTTGATCAAAACAGAACTATCTTGTCCACGTTGAAATATTCTTGGGTTCGCATTTTTGCATTATCTTTTACGTATATTGAGTTTCTTTCTGAAATTTTAATGTACTGGATTAGGGAAACTTTTTCTTGTTGAGGTGAAAAGACTTGCAATTTGCTGACGGGAAATCACAGTATGTTAAATTAAGGTGAAAGTTTTGTGTTGGTAAATCTGGAGCAAATGATTCCTCCAAACTATTCCAAGCAACAGAACACCATTATTTTTGTTCATCTAGTCCTGTTTCCTGGCATACTTTGGAGGAATCATGGCACTCCAATGTAACAAAAGCGAAATACCCCCTTAATGGCTGGAATGATTATATATGCATTTTTCTCCATTATATTAGCCATAAGTTTTTCAAGATAATATCTCTTTAATTACAATTCTATGTTTGTTATCCACTACTATATGGTATAATTTTCTTCTATATCTCTTATATCTTAATACTTCCCTCGACTCTTCCTTTCTTCCCCTCCCTCCCAACATTTCACATTACTTTCCCTTCTCCTTCTCCTGCTCCTCCTGCTCCTTCTGCTCCTCCTCCTGCTCCTCCTTCTTCTCCTCCTCCTGTCAATGCCTACGTACAGCCAGCAGCAAAAATTCGCGCCCATCTCATGTATTATACTAAATATTGCTAATATAACCAGATAGTTGCCTTCTGAACCAGTTTATATTCCGACATCATATGAGAACTATATCTATCATCTCTGCATTAAAATTATATTACAACATCACTATAGCTAACACATACGCAGGTGGAAATGAAGCGAACTTATAATGCCGACTGTACCTCCCTGTATATCTTCCCCCGTAGCACCAATCCTCCCTCCAACCATGTCTCCCTCCTCCAGGCTGTGTGTGTGTCCCCGTCAGCAGCATCAATCATCCTTCCTACCGTGTGCCAATCCTTCTCTGTGTTTACCTTCGTCAGGCTCACCTATTCTCTCAACGTGTAGTCA
The DNA here is from genome assembly GCA_033782935.1 of Petrolisthes cinctipes. Lineage (NCBI taxonomy): Eukaryota > Metazoa > Arthropoda > Malacostraca > Decapoda > Porcellanidae > Petrolisthes > Petrolisthes cinctipes. Next base: position 36,254 of record JAWQEG010003139.1, read on the forward strand.
ATTTTTTCAGGATCCCATTTTTTTTTTCTTTCCAACACCGACGTCCTTCATGTTTGCTCAGGAAAATACTACTACAAGGAGGATGAGGATAAGGATGAGGATAAGGATGAGGAGGATGAGGAGGATGAGGATGAGGAGGAGGAGGAGGAGGAGGAGGAGGAGGAGGAGGAGGAGGAAGAGGAGGAGGAGGATATGGAGGAGGAGGAGGAGGAGAGGGACGATAATAATGACAATTGGCATATCAGGGGAGGGATAATTTGAACCAATCAGCTGCAGGAAGGGATGGGATTCGTGTGTGTGTGTGTGTGTGTGTGTGTGTGTGTGTGTGTGTGTGTGTGTGTGTTAGAGAGAGAGAGAGAGGGAGAGAGTGTAAGATAAAAAGTAGGTTTTTGTGAAAGGAGGGAGGAAGGGGATACAGAGACAGAGACAGAGACAGAGACAGAGACACAGACACAGACACAGACACAGACACAGACACAGACAGAGACAGAGACAGAGACAGAGACACAGACAGAGACAGAGACAGAGACACAGACACAGACACAGACACAGACAGAGACAGAGACACAGACAGAGACAGAGACACAGACAGAGACAGAGACAGAGACAGAGACAGAGACAGAGACAGAGACACAGACAGAGACAGAGACAGAGACAGAGACAGAGACAGAGACAGAGACACAGACACAGACACAGACACAGACAGAGACAGAGACAGAGACAGAGACACAGACAGAGACAGAGACAGAGACAGAGACAGACACACAGACACAGACACAGACACAGACACAGACACAGACACAGACACAGAGAGAGAGAGAGAGAGAGAGAGAGAGAGAGAGAGAGAGAGAGAGAGAGAGAGAGAGAGAGAGAGAGAGAACGAAGAAGATTGAATACGAATAAAGATAGCAAGAAGAGAGAAAAGAGGATGAGGAGAAGGTAGGCCTCAGGGAGGGATGGAGAGAAGGTGTAGAGGAGGGGAAAAAGGATGAAAAGGAGATAAAAAAGAAAAAGATGAGCAAATAAAGGGAGGAAAGAAGAAGAAGAAGAGCAAATAAAGGGAGGAAAGAAGAAGAAGAAGAGCAAATAAAGGGAGGAAAGAAGAAGAAGAGGTAGAGGGAATGAAGGAATAGAAGTAGGCAAAAGTGAAGGAAACTGAAAGAGAATTACAACAATGAGAGGAAAGACAATGACGGAAAGAAAAGTGTGTAAAGTAAAAGATAGATGAAAGGGAAGAAACGAAGGAAGAGAAGTAGGCAAAATAGATGATAAAAGAAGAAATGAAGGAACAAATGAAGGAGAGAACAGGACAGTAGTTGGGGAGAGGGAGAGGAGTGAGAAGGAGGGAGAAGGTGAGTGGGGAGTGGGAGGGGAGGGGGAAGGTGAATGGGGAGTGGGAGAGGAGTGGGAAGGTGAGTGGGGTGTGGGGGGGGGGGAGGGGGGCTATTTTGTTTACACTGGGGGCCGGAGCGTCCATTAGGGTGGGGTATTGTGGCTCCAGGGACACACACACACACACACACACACACACACACACACACACACACACACATGTACACACACACACACACACACACGTACGCAAGCAAACAAGCGCATACATACATATATACACACAGACATATACACACTTTTTACATCTCCCCTTCACTCGCCCCTCCTTCACTAACTACACACTTCCCTCACACTCTTTCACGCACATCTCTGTTTTGTTTCACACACCTTCTTTCATGTCTCTCATCAGGCCCTGTTTCGCACCTCATCCTTCCCCATTTTCCTTTCTCCTCTCTCATGCATTTCAACGTTGTCTTCCAGCCTCAACCTCTCTATCTGAACGTCAATAAAGCTCTTCATTTTCTATCTATGTACAGTTGCGGTCAATAATAATCATCCACATAAGGGCATCTCAAACAATTTACTGTCTAATGTTTTCACGTTCACATAATTATGATGTTATTGTTTTAAGTAGTGCAAAAGATGATAGTTAACCTATTTATTGGAAGCTTTATCATCTAAGAAACAGAGAGAAGCTGTCAAACTCTTACGTGAGTACCCCTATATGGATGATTATATTTGACCGCGACTGTATGAAAGTTACAACACCATACTCTTCTAATGTCTCTAAAGTTATATCTTCCCTGGAAAAAATAAAATGAAATAGATTTTCTTAATAATTACTAGTGCATGTTTCTGGTTCTTGAACCTATCATTACCATCTTTTTCTGTATGTACTTTTGAGAGCATATATATTATATTCTGCCTTATCTCATGTTCCTCTCTCTGAAAAATATATCTCGTCCCTCTCTCTGATCCGAAACAACTAAAACTCGAATGACATAGTTGTGTGAAAATAGAATAGTAGTCTAGTTTGATGCTGCGGCTATATGGGACTGACTACCAAGCTCCGAAGTGATAGGAAGTAAGAGAGAGAGAGAGATAGAACAGCGGTGGTGCTCTCTTTAAGTAGATGCAATATGAGTGTTATAATTTTGATAATATCGTTAGTGATGAAGTCCTACTGGAAGCGATTTAGGTACTCCTTCCACACAGACACATTCATATACACACTAACACACACTAACACACACTTACACACACTAACACACACTGGTACTACTCTCATATGCACACTGACACACACTTACACACACTAACACACACTAACACACACACTAACTAGCACACTAACACACACACATTAACACATACACTAACACACACACACACTAACACACACTGGTACCACAATTATACACAGACACTTCAGCCAGACACTGTAGCAATCATATATACATAAAGACGAGTATATATGGCATACTCTAGGTTAGGTGCTGTACTACACAACCCACTCCCTCCATCATGCTGCTGGCCAATATCCGGAAAAGTGAGTGGGAGGTTTGTCAACTGTTTCACGAAAAATAGCTCTCGGGAATATTGGTGGTGTGCTAGTAACAACACCAGTTCTATCTTCTCTCTCTCAATTGTTGCTACAGTCGACATCAAAATTATTATTACACCATATACTATTTCTCTCATGCATTTCAACATTTATCTTCCAGCCTCACCTTGTCTATCTTTAAGTGAATGAAAAAAACAACAACTTAATTTTCTGTCTATATATGAAAGTCAAAAGCATACATTTTTCTAGTGTCTCAATTAGGTCAATATGTTTCAATTTCACGGAGGCACACACATGGATGATCATGTTTAATTGCAGACAGAAATATATTACTTCTTTTATTTATTTTATTATTATTATTATTATTTTTTTTTTTTTAGAAGGTATGGGGTGACTTCAAGCGTCTTTGGGTAATTTTTGTAGCATTGCCTAAGCCTTGTCAAAAAAAAAAAAAAAAAAAAAAAAAAACACACACACACACACCCACCTCCTACATTAAAGGATCTTGTTTCGTGGCATAGTCAGGAGAAAATCAGAAAGCCAAGCCACCAGGTCTCATACACAATCACAAGGTCCCTTAAGAATCCCTGTTACAGCCTTTTGTCTCTGCCTGTACACTGTGTCCGGCGGGTGCTTTGTTTCACGGGGATATGTGAAGCCGATATTGAAATGTGATTGTTAATTTAGAGTCATTCACAACAGTATGTACAGTACAGTTGCCTCCACTCCCACGCTCTACAACAGGACATTTTTCTCTCGTTTATTATTTATTCATTTATACATCTATTGATTTATGTATTATATATGTATTTATTTATCTATTTATTTATTTATTTATTCGTTTATCAATTTTTTATTTATTTTCTATTATTTTATTTATTTATTCATATTTTTATATTATATTTATTTGTACATTATATATATACTCATCAAATTATTGTCTGTCTGTCTGTTTGTGTGTCTGTCTATCTGTCTGTCTCTCAATGTCAGTCTGTACGTGTGTGTGTGTGTGTGTGTGTGTGTGTGTGTGTGTGTGTCTTTCATTACTTCTCTGAACTGAGTTATGAGTGGGGTGACATTTATTAAGAGAGCCAAACAACTTTATTGAATCTCTCACCCTCTCACTCTCTCAGCCAGCATCCCAGTCACTCACTTCCTCTCCTCGTTAATGATGTTCCTTTCAGTAGGTGTGAGAGAGGGAGGGGGGGGGGAGGGGTCAGGCGCAGAAATATATCTCAAAAAGCCCAGACACTAACTCGCTCCCTCACACTCACTCACTCACTCACTCACTCTCTCGTTCACTCGCACCCACATTTCTTTCTATGATTTTTTTCCCCCGTTCTGTTTACTTAGCCGCAGTTTCTTTTTCAATTTTTTTGTATCTATCTATCTATCTATCTATCTATCTATCTATCTATCTGTCTATCTGTCTATCTATCTATCTGTCTATCTATCTGTCTATCTGTCTATCTATCTGTCTATCTATCTGTCTATCTATCTATCTATCTATCTATCTATATCTATATCTATATCTATATCTCTCTCTCTCTCTCTCTCCTCTCTCTCTCTCTCTCTCTCTCTCCAATGCAGTGAAGCAGAAGTTAGAGACAGAATAGGCAAATTAAGTGTCAATAAATCTCCCGGTCCTGATGAATTTCTTCCTAGGGTCTTGCGAGAGGTATGTGACCAGGTAACCCCTCACCTGGCTGCTATCTTCAATATATCGCTTGAAACGGGAGAGGTCCCATCTGACTGGAAGGAAGCAAATGTGACTCCCATATTTAAAAAGGGAGATCGCCATCTTCCTGGAAACTACCGACCAATCAGCCTTACATCTGTAGTAGGAAATAGTTGCAGATAGAATAGTAGATCATCTTAAATCATATAATTTATTGTATGATTCACGGCATGGTTTTAGGCGTCGGCGTTCATGTTTGACCAACTTGATTGAATTTTTCCACGGTATGCTTTCTGAGTATGACCAGTGCCGGGCAATAGACATCCTTTATCTGGACTTTCAGAAAGCCTTTGATAAAGTACCTCATCAGAGGTTGATGGCAAAAACCCGTGCACTGGGAATAAGGGGCATGCTTGCTAATTGGATTGAGAATTGGCTGACTGACCGGCGCCAAAGAGTAGTAATCAATGGGGAAGCCTCAAGTTGGGCATCAGTCACAAGTGGGGTTCCTCAAGGTTCAGTTCTAGGTTCACTACTCTTTATAATCTACATTAATGATATAGATATAGATGGACAAGTGTAAAGTGATGCATATAGGTCAAGCCAATCAGAGAGCCAGTTACTCTTTGTTGGAAAGTGAAATTAGTAGCACAGACTTGGAGAAAGACTTAGGTGTACTGATCAGCAGTGACCTCAAATTCTCCAAGCAGTGCCTCGAAGTAGAGAAGAAAGCTCAGAGGCTTCTTGGTCACATAAAGAGGCAATTTAGATTTAGAAACAAAGAGATAGTCCTCACTCTGTACAATTCTTTGGTTCGGCCACATCTGGAATATGCTGTGCAGTTCTGGTCGCCGACTCTCAAGAAAGACATTGCGAGGCTTGAGAGAGTCCAGGCTAGGGCCACCAAACTGATCCCATCAATTAAGCACATGGGCTACCAGAGAAGGCTGCAGGCACTAGGTCTCTTCTCATTAGAGACGAGACGCTTGAGAGGTCAACTAATTGAAGTTTTCAAAATCCTTCGTGGATATGAAAACATTGATTATCAGTGCCTGTTTAGCTTAAACACTAATGCAACTAGAAACCATGGATGGAAACTAGACTTGAAACGCTTCCGCCATAATACGTTAGGTAATTTCTTCACATATAAAATCTGCATTGTCTGGAATCAGCTACCAGCAGAGGTAGTTGATAGTTCCTCGATAGAGCAGTTCAAGACACAGTTAGACAAAGTTCTGCCAAGCCTGTTAGAGTTAAAGTGATTGTTTCCTCCTTTCCTGTACAAAAATTTCAATGTCCGGCCTTTTTTCCTCCGGGTTAGGTACATTTCCATTTCCATACCCGCAATGAGGGTGGGAGAGGTGGGTGGGGAGAGCCTTCTCTTTACTATACTTTTCTCTCACTATTAGTTAGCAACTGCTACTACGCCTACGGTACCTCCTTGGTATGGGTCGTAAGACCTTTTGAGGTGCTACTTGTCCTTGTAACTCCTTGTAACTCTCTCTCTCTCTCTCTCTCTCTCTCTCTCTCTCTCTCTCTCTCAATCGGATTTACACCTCTCCCTCCCTGTCCATCTTTCCTTTTTCTTTCTGTGCCACTTTCACTTTCTGTTCACCCAACTGCATTCTCTCATTCTTTTCCTCTTTCACTCTCCCTCACACACACACACTTACACCCAAAACTCTCTCTCTCTCTCTCTCTCTTCCTCTTTTCTTCCGTTTGCTGTACTCTTTTTGCTCTCTCTCTCTCTCTCTCTCTCTCTCTCTCTCTCTCTCTCTCTCTCTCTCTCTCTCTCTCTCTCATTACAGCTTCAGAAGACTCACTAGATCCCTTCCAGCTAAAGGGCTTAAACAGAAAGGTCAGACTCAAGGTTAGGTCAGACGAGGCCAGTTAGAATCAAGGTCAGGTCAGACAAGGTCGGGTAGGACAAAACACGCCTTGGTTTCAGTCCATCATAATTTGAGATTGATCCTCTGTTTTGCTTCCTCTCCATTTTAAGAAAAAAAAAATTATATATATATATATATATATATATATATATATATATATATATATATATATATATATATATATATATATATATATATATATATATATATATATAAGAATACTATGTGAGAGAGAGAGAGAGAGAGAGAGAGAGAGAGAGAGAGAGAGAGAGAGAGAGAGAGAGAGAAGAATTATCCTTCAGCCTGGACAAAGGACCAACAAGAAAGCTATGACGGTGCCCCTATGCTAATCACACTGGATGGGGGATGGAGGGGGGCTGGGTGTCGGAAGGGTGGAGTCCCATCTTTTAGGCTTATGGTGTGTGGAAAGTAGAGGCCGAGACGAGGGACAGGGTGACTGGAATTGAAAAGGAGGAGTCTGGAATGTGGAAAGGGGCTGCTGAGATGATAAACAGGCGGCTGGGATGTGATAGAGCAAGAAGGCTGGAATAATGAACTGGGTGCCTAGAATGTGATGGACGTAGAAGGCTGGAACAATGAACTGGGTGCCTGGAATGTGATGGACAAAGAAGGCTGGAACAATGAACTGGGTGCCTGGAATGTGATGGACGAAGAAGGCTGGAACAATGAACTGGGTGCCTGGAATGTGATGGACAAAGAAGGCTGGAATAAATAAACAAAGTGACTGGAATGTGACAAGTAAATCTAGAATAATAAAGTGAGGATGGAACAATAAACAATGAGGCTGGAATATGGATAAGTGTGCCTGGAATGATGCTCAGGATGGCTGGAACCATGTGCAGAATGGCTGGAATGAAAAGAAGGGTGACTGACTGGAATGGAAAACATGGATGTTGGATTGATAAACAGGTCGTTGTCTGGAATGAGAAACGGGGTGGTTGGAATGAGGAACAGGCCGATTGAAATGATGGAAAGGGCGGCTGGAATGAAGAAATGAGCGGGTGGAATATGGAACAATGTAGCTCAGGATTTGGAACAGGGTGAGTGGAATGCAGGAGAGAGACTTGAATGTGGACCAAGGTGAGTGGAATACAACATAACGTAATAATGAAATGATTAACCGACCCCCACCAAATCATTCCTTAATTCAGGTTCCTTTTCTTCAACACAGTCTCGTCTGGAACTCCCATCTCGCCCACTATACTTCTTGTCTTTGTGTGCATGTGTTCGTTTGAGCATGTCTGACAGGGTTACAAGAGCCAAAACATAGTGAACGAGCAGTGGATTGGATGGCTGGTTGAGGGAGTGGGAGAATTTTTATGGGACAGTACGAGTATAGAATGGCCAGAATGCAGGAACAGAGGAGGAATCCCGAACAGCAGGTGGTATGCAGAACAGGAGTGACAGGAAGGCAGGAGAAACAGGAATAGTTGTGCCCTCAAACGCTATAGGGCTTTCACACCCGGTAGGACGTCAAGGCAGTAGATGGGTGAGTGGCTTGGTATTACTGTACGTTTCATTCCCAGGAAGACCAATCACCGATGTCAGTCCTTTTATCCCGACCGACCAGAAGCACGGCGAAATTTGAAAGCTACACACGAAACATTTCCTATCCAGTGAGTGCGGGCTCCATATAATAACTCATAACTCATGGTACGAAGTTATATCTTGGTGAGAGCAGACAGACTGACAGCTCTGAGTGGCCCTGTCTTCTCGTTGGTTATGACATGAGGTAATCAGTGATGTAACACTATTTAAAAGTGAACTAACATGCATACTTTTATAATGACCACTTATTTAGGATTTTGCAGCAAACCAACATAAAATACAACGGGATTAGGTTATCGGCCTCATATTTTATACGCAGATTCACAGCACATTTATATTTTCTATTTCGCATTACAAATTATCCTTCACGATTTGGTCAGTCGCTCTGGATGTCGTTCAATACACTTCTTCCTTTGCCTCAAACTGTGGGTAAGGTATAAGGAGAGCGCACACTGTAACACACACTCCGTTCTTACACATTTCATGACATTGTACAAATTCGCTAACATTTTTTCCTGTTACATGCGACAAATTCAAGTCTTATTGTGTACATTACCGAACCAGGGATGTTTTGAATACTATATACTAAGGTTTCAAGAGTTGTCGAGCACTAGAAGGCAATGGGAATAATTCAACCATTTACTGTCAATTCACGAGTACCTACCAGAACTGTGGAGAAGTGTACAGTCACGTCCAATAGTCCTGAAACACCTTCGAGTGAAAATCCCTCGACAAATGAAGAGAAAGTATAGCTGTTGGTGTTGTTACATGATTATATTCCAGTTTGGCTTTCCATGTTGGCTATATATATATATATATATATATATATATATATATATATATATATATATATATATATATATATATATATATATATATATATATATATATATATATATATATATATATATATATATATATATATATATATATATTATATTTTTTTTTTTTTTTTTTTTTTTTTTTATATAGCCAACCTGGAAAGCCAAACTGGAATATAATCATGTAACAGTGTCCATATCATTGGTTCATAAGATGCATTCACTTTCATTCACTTGGTGTAGGACTTTTGATCGTGAGTGTACATCTTCACGCTTTATATTTGTCCACTCCTATACAACCCGTGTGTACACCATCACATTATACTCACGCCACTAGATTCCCAAAATAAGCCATCATTACACGGGGTTTTGGCGAAATCACACCGAGCGATATTACCAAAGTTTTAATTAGTAAAGGCAATATTTCTGAATGTATTAATAAATTTATGTTCAGCATCAATCCATTTCATGTAGAGTGTTTACAAGGAAAACGTACATGTACACATCTACCCCGCCCACGGATTAATCTGCTAACTGCTTTATCATACGAAAAAAAAAAAAAAAAAAAAAAAAAAAAAAACAGAGTTAACTGTATATAATTCTACAGTACATGAGTAATATTTTGCACTCCCAGGCAGGTCATCAAACTAAGCTCAGTATACACATTACACACTTGAACATAGGGAATGAAAACTACCACATCAATACTCCTACAACGAGGGGCTGCTCTGCCAGACAACTTGAGGAACTTCAACAACAACAACAACAACAACAACAACAACAAAAATTAATTACAGCTTTTAAGAGCATCCCCATTACACTATTACACTATTACACTATTACACACTATTACATTCTTTTCCTCAACACCATACATCATCACCTTTCCTTCTGCCTGTTCCCCTCACAACACACACACACACACACACACACACACACACACACACACACACACACACACACAGAATGCCAAATGTACTAGCCATTTCATAAATCATCTTGAGTTCACGAAATATAGAAATACATTTTGGACATTTCTTAAGTAAACAGCGAGGCCGTCCGTTCCAAAGGGTACCTGCACTATACTAACCTTATATATTATTAAGTCCAACCCCTGAACGCTTCCTGTGACTACATTTATATACTTCAAAGACGGTATTGGAAGAGAAAGAACACACACACACACACGCACACCATAAAACTCTATTAAAGCAGGCAGGAGTTCTACGCATCTGACAATAACAATAACAATGATGATATGAGAGGACCAACTTGACATATCTAACAATAACAATAATGATACGCATCTGACAATAATATAAACAATGATGATATGAGAGTACAATACCAACTTTACGTATCAGACAATAACAATGATGATATGAGAGTACCAACTTTACACATCTGACAATAACAATAATGATACGCATCTGACAATAATATAAACAATGATGATATGAGAGTAGCAACTTTACGTATCTGACAATAACAATAATGATACGCATGTAACAATAATATAAACAATGATGATATGAGAGTACAATACCAACTTTACACATCTGACAATAACAATGAAGATATGAGAGTACAGTACCAACTTTACGCATCAGACAGTAACAATGATGATATGAGAGTACAGTACCAACTTTACACATCTGACAGTAACAATGATGATATGAGTGAGCCAATGTTCCGAGCGACAGACACACAACCACCAAGGGTAGTAATGGGCATGCCACACCTGCTGGAAATGACAGCACTCAGCCTTACTGGACGCTCCATCACATTAAACGCTACCCATCAATCACTTCCACGCAAACACCACCAAACGAAAGCAAAGGTAATAAACGTCAGGAGCAGTCTGTACCAAGAGAGGTTATCACAATGTTTCATTTTGAGCTCGTACATACATTCATACATGCATACAGGCCTATACACACACACATACATACATTCGTACAATGAGACAGAACTGCGGAGATAGAATTTTCGCTCCTACATACATACATACATAAAGGCATACATACACACACACACACACACACACACACACACACACACACACACACACACACACATACATACATACATACATACATACACACACACATACATACATACAGAACTGCAGAGAGGGATTTTCAGGATGTTTTAATTTCAGGCATACATACATACAAGTATACACACATACAGACAGAACTGCAGAGGGGATAATCACCATGTTTCAACTACATACACACGCATACATACCGTACATATTATAATGCATAACTACATACATATATAAATACATACATACATACATACATACACATAGTAATTGACATTGATTCTTACCAAGTCCCATCAGACCATTACGTGACTACTTACTTAGATATTACTTACCCAGCCATCACTCCAACCCATCAGACCTTTACGTTATCAATCAGACCTCACTTACCCAGCCACCAGCCAATCAGACCATAATTTCCCAAATCAATTCCCATCAGACTATTACATTTTCTACTCAGACCTCACTTACCCAGCCTCCAGCATATCAGAATAGCCCATCAGACTATAATTTCTCAGAGCAATTCCCATCAGATTATTACGTCACTACTCAGATCTCACTTACCCAGCCACCAGCCTATCAGAATAGCCCATCAGACTATAATTGTCCAGAGCAATTCCCATCAGATTATTACGTCACTACTCAGATTTCACTCACTAAGGCATTAGTCCCATCAGACCATAATTTCCAAGACCAAATCCCATCAGACTATTACGTTACTGACCAGACCTCACTCACCCAGCCAGCCACCAGCCACTCAGAACAGCCCATCAGATCGTGGCTAATAAGAAAGGTGGATCTGGTAGGCGGCGTAATCAAGTGAAGGCTGGCTTGGGTCTCCAGGGACACGCCATTCGCAAAGGGAATTTCAGAGGAGGGATGAAGAGAGGGAGAGAGGGACATTGAGAGTGAGAGAGAGTGAGTGAGAGTGAGAGGGTGATGACACGAGGAAGACAGGTGTACGTGAGGAAGGAGACAAAGAGTGGGAGTAGGAGTAGAGGAAGGAAAGGGAGAAGAAAATGTTGAGGAAAGGAAAGGGGAGAGAAGACAAGAAAATGAAAATATAAATTAATAAAAATGATGTCAAGAAGAAACAGAGAGAAATATGGAACATGTGAAGGAGAGAATCGATGGACGAAGTAAGAAGAAGAAGAAGAGATGGGAAAGGAAGAGCAGATAAGAATAGGGAATCTAAAATTAAGAGGAAGGAAGAGCAAGGAAAAAGGAAAACTAAGACGAATAGAGTAAGGAAGAGCAAGGAGGAAGAAAAACAGGACTAATAGAGAAAGGAACAGAGGAAGGAAGAAATGGGAGGAAGAAAAGTATAAATAATAGAGAGAGGGGGAGCAAGGAGGAAGAAATGGGAGGAGGAAAATAAAAATTATATAAAAAGGAACAGAGGATGGAAGGAATGGGAGGAGGAAAAGTAAAAATAATAGAGAAAGAAGGAGCTAGCAGGAAGAAAGGTAAAATTAATAGAGGAAGGAAAGGGAAAGGATGAGGATAAGGATAAGAAGGATGAAGGATGGCGAAGGACAGTCTAACAAGCTGACCTCAACAACCGCGGCCATATCTGCTGACAGAAGGCACGGACTCCGCTGGCTTGAAGCTGACGTGGCAGAGCTCCTGTCCTCGTGTGGTTGTTGTTGTTGTTGTTGTTGGTAGTGGTGGTGAATATGGTTAGTGTGGTTGTGGTTGTTGTTATTGTTGTTGTTGTTGTTGGTGGTAGTGGTGGTGAATATGGTTAGTGTGGTTGTTGTTGTTGTTGTGGTTTATGTGGTTGTGAATGTAATGGTAGATATATTGGTGTGGTTGTGGTTGTCATGGTTGTTGTTGTTGTTGTTGCTGTCGTGGTAGTTGTGATTGTTGTTGTAGTTGTTGCTGTCGTGGTAGTTGTGGTTTTGGTTGTGGTTGTTGCTGTCGTGGTAGTTGTGGTTTTCGTGGTAGATATGGTTATTTATTTTTATGTCATTATCTTGGTAGTGGATGTACTGTAGGTGGTATTGTTGTTGTGATTACCGTTGTTGTTGTGGTGGATGTCATTTACTCCAGCGGTGACTGTAGTGATGACTGTTTCAGAAGCATCAACAGCAAAGAAAATAGTCGGTAAGAACACTGGTGATGTGTATATCAAAAGGAGTAAGCATCTGTACATACACAAAGAATAAAAGCTAATGATGTCTGTATTAGAAGCAAGAACTATAATCAACAACAGCACAACAGTAGGTAGTAATGAATGTTGTGGTGACGGTATATGCTAATCAACAATAGCAGGTGGTAATGGGTGTGTGATGCGAATATATATATCCTAATCAACAACAGGTGGTGGTAATGAGTGTGGTGTTGAGAATATCAGGTAATGAGTGTGTGGTGAAAGTATATCCTAATCAACAACAACAGGAGGTGGTAATGAGTGTGGTGAAAGTATATCCTAATCAACAACAACAGGAGGTAATAATGAGTGTGGTGATGCGAGGATATCCTAATTAACAACAACAAGAGGTGGTAATAAGTGTGGTGGTGAGGGTATAAACTAATCAACAACATCAGGTGGTAATGAGTGTGGTGGTGAGGGTATATCCTAATCAACAACAACAAGAGGTGGTAATAAGTGTGGTTGTGAGGGTATAAACTAATCAACAACAACATCAGGTGGTAATGAGTGTAGTGGTGGTGAGGGTATCAGTAGCAACAAGAGGTGGTGGTGATATCAGACTGTGGTGTGCTTGATGCTCATAAAGATAATGACACTGAACACTGCGGTGCGGACCAAAACCAAATGAGGCTCGACAAGTAAATATGCATCACACCCGTTAATGAGCGTTGGTGGCAGGGAGGGGGTTGCCTAACAAGTCCGTCTCCCACATTACCATCACAGTCAGGGTTGGGTTGGGTTGGGTTGGGTTAGGTTGGGTTGAGTTGGGATTTTTGGGTTGAGTTAGTTTGGGTTGAGTTGGGATGTTTTAAGTTGTGTTGTTGTTGTTGTGTTGCGTTGTGCTGCGTTGCGTTGCAGTGTAGAGTCTCAAATGGGAACTCAAAAGAGCATCACAAAGCACACAAGCACTCTGCTGAAATTAATGTCGTGGGTGCTTGGTTCCCGCCACACCATGACATAATACTTCACATTAACACAACACAACCCGGCACAATACAGAATATTATAAATATATATTGTGGTGCAAAGCAATCACTTACGAATATGTTATCTCTGAGCTGGTATTTTGTTTTTTTTATAGGTTGCGCTTCTGGACATACAGTCACGAGCCACAGTAAGTATCCAGGTCTGCTTCTAAAAGCCTGTGATGGAGTATAAACCGAGCTCCAGCAAATTATGTATGAGACAGGATAAGCGTTGTAACTGGTTCCCTTGTATATCATATGATTCGAAACTTCAACAAGACCTGTATACTCATTATGGTTCGTGACTACAATAAATGTTACGCCTGTATTGACATTCAAGCCATCAGGATGACACATAGGAACAAGGCCTGGCATAGGAGGAACACGTCATGATTTGCGTGTAACTATATTGGTGAAATCAACTGATAACTATTTTACCTCTGATAGTGAATATTATATGATTATTAAAAATTTTGCCGTACACTCGTGATACATAATTTCTGACCAGAGTGTGAGGATCAGAAAGCTTCGAATCGCCTGGTATTGCTCATTTCCCCACCCAGTACACCTATAGAGGCTGAGTTCGAATTATGCAGGGTATGTGTGGTGCCTTACGTTCGTCTCTGGTCAAAAATTATGTATCACGAGGGGAGGGGGAATAATATGTTTGGTCCAATTGGATAGCTATTGATTCCTCTGAGCCAAGATACAGATTGATTGCCTCGGTATACTGGTACGGGAATTTTGTTTCTTTGATTTATTTGGAGGATAACACAGACTCTATTACGTCCATAAATGAATAAATATTAATTGACCCCCTTAATTAAAGCAAATCTACACCACCAAAGACGCAAATTTACCTGCAGGAGTAAACGCAGTGACGAGCCTCATTAATAATACAATTGTCAGAATAGTTGCTTAATTGGGAGGACAATGACTGAATACGATTTGAAAGACTGTTGAAAGGTTGATTATTTACTGACTGAACTTTTAATGGAATAATGATTAATTAACGTTTAAGCTTGAAAGGTACGGCACTCATCATAATCACTAGCTGTTTATTAGTCAATTAGGGAACAAAGGGCATAACCCAATCTATTCCACCCGACTCAATCAGCCTAGCCCTGCCCTGCCCTGCCCTGCCCTACTCTGTCTTGCCCTGCCCTGCCCTGCCCTGCCCTACCATGCCCTACTCTGCCCTTCCCTACTCTGTCTTGCCCTGTCTTGCCCTGCCCTGCCCTATTCTATCTTGCCCTGTCCTGCCTTGAACTGAACTGACCTGCCCTTATCATTGTTCCGAGGAAATCTTTGACATAAAACATTCACTACATATTAATAATTGATACTAGAGCAAATATTTTGTTGAGTGTATGTGTGTGTGTTTATGTATGAATATAATTATGATTGATTTTTTTTTTTTTTTTTTTTTTTTTTGGCGTGTGTATAATTATATAACATTCCTTTCCTGTTTTGTTCGCCGGTGTCTTTTTTTAGTCTTCCTGAGTAACTGGCCGACCCTCTCACACCCATGACATAAACACACAGCACAAAGCCTACACGTCGTCCCCTCACATGCTGCTCCTCTCATTAGATCAAAGCTTTCATTGTGTCACCTGATGTTTTAGGCAGCACCAAAGGTTAATGAATCACGAGGTATGTTTTTGAGTGGTGCGTTCAGAATTCTATTACGTTTGATGGTCGGTATGCATGGGTATGAAAAGTGTACATACAAAGGTTCACTCTGATATTCTGCACAAAGCAAACACGTGGCATACATGTATATATGCACACACACACACACACACACACACACACACACACACACACACACACACACACACACACACACACACACACACACACACATTCATATACGTGCACATACATACACTCACTCACACACAACGCACGGATACACACACGCAATGCATCGACACACACATGCACGCACAATGACACGACCACTCACAAATTATTTACAAACACACACACAAACACGACCACTTTGTTTCTACTCTCTGTGTTAAAAAGTAGTTTATGGTATCTGAAGGGTTGGTAACTCTGTCTCGACATGGAATGGAACCCCTTTGTTAGGTGTCAATATGTGCAGTTATGGACAATACTACTTTAATTAAGGGGTTGGTATACTTTTGGTACATTAGAAAGCCTTAATTCCTCCAAAGTATACCAGGAAATAGGACCTGATAGACTAAATAATAATGATGGTCTGCTGCTTGGAATAGTTTGACGGATTCAGTTACTCCAGATTTCCTAACACTGTACAACCCCCTTACTTCAACACAAGGTATCACTGACCCATTACAAAAGAACGTACAGTTGCCAAAATATGAATTGCAACAAATCTTAATGGAACTTTAACCACAGTAATATTTGTACGGACTATAAGCATGTAATACAGAAGGAAACATACTTATCCTTCTGTATTACATACTTATGATCACTAGAAACAACTATGGACATTAATAAACTTAAATGTTCTATCAAAAGTTGTTGCAATTCATGTTTTGGCAACTAACTAATATCATTGTGTGTAGAGTCCCAATCCAAAATATGTATCCAGGCTTGCATCAAATTGCCTGATCAAGTATTATGTCAGCTCAAGCAAAACTGAAACAAGATAAGCGTGTAATTGGTTCACTAATATGTCAAATGATTCGAAACTTCAACAAGACATAAATAAAAATATTGGATTGCGAGTGTACAGTATGTCGAGCACTTACATGATCAAATCCTTCACACTACACCAGCAAAATATTATACATACATACAGACAGACAGCTATTAATATACACACAGCTCTCCATATATACACACAGCTATATATATACACACAGCTATCCATATATACACATACACAACAATCCATATCCACACAGAGCAATCCATATACACACATCTATCTATTCACACACAGCTATCCATATATACACACAGCTATCCATATACACACAGCTATCCATATACACACACATCTATCTATATATACACACAACTATCCATATGCACACACACATCTATCTATATACACACAACTATCCACTTCTACCATAATAATACCGTGTGTAATCGTGGCCCAGAGTGCACACCAGGCAGTCTGTTTGTTGTATTGAGTGAACTTAATTAACTAAGTGGTTTGTCATTCACTCCTGTTTCACTGAGGCCCACAACACACACACAGCCTGGCCTCTCTGTCTGTCTATCTGTCTGCCTGTCTGTCTGTCCCTCCCTCCCTCCCGCAGGATTTAAGGGGAGAGACTCTTCGAAGATAAAATTGAAAGGCTACTAATTCCTCCAAACTATGTCAGGAAAGACAGGATTTCATTGTTGTTGTAATTGGGGGATTTAATTCGCGGTATACATGGTTTGGAGGAATCATACACTATCCAATTCATACGGGATAGTATACATTTGGTACATTGGAGCGCCATGATTCCTCCAAAGTATGCTTGGAAACAGGACCAGATGAGTGAACAAAATTGTGGCCTGTTGCTTGGAATATTTTGGAGGAATCAATTGCTCCAGATTTGCCAACAGTAAACTGCCCCCCTAAAACTACACCAACTTAAGGAGATTTTTTTTTTTTTTTTTTTTTTTTTTTTTTTTTGAAGAGGGTCGAGGTTGGGGTTGAAGTGGGTTGGGCAGTAGTTGTCGCTCGCTGGCAATGAACGACTAAATCATGTATTAATTTAGAGTTGTTTTTAAAAGGTTGATTGAAATATATTACTATGCATATGAATTAATCACCCCAATTCATCAGAGCTTTTTATAATATATGCAACTCTCTTTAATTAAAACGATAATCCAATATAACCCTTATATTAATTAACCAGTCCCCTTTCCCCATATAGTCTATCCTTCGTCGGTCAGAAAGTACACTCGCAATCCAAATTTTGTACCCAGGTCATGTTGAAGTTTCGAATCATTTGACAAACTAGTGAACCAATTACAACGATTATCCTGTTTCACATTTGCTTGGTTGAGCTCACTTAATACACTCGAGAAATACGCACGTTTTCTACACCTAATAATCTCGAGTCTATGAACATCGCGTGCCTTGGTGAAGCAAGTGAGGCGACAGGACTTTTGCCGCCGACTGTACAGTATGTTCGATACCCATCTGTTGTTTATTACTCAAACTTTCATCTGCTGCTTCGTTGTCCCAGGCTGTAGTGGTTCAGAAAGCTGGCGCACCACTTTGCCTGGCTGCGGGACAGAACATTAATAACAACAGACATATTTGAAACGTACCCCTCATCGAACATAACATGGTAGGATGAGAAGACGTGTGTAGTGGCCAGCCCTCCATACACAATATTATGCTCAATGGGGGGACCGTCGTAAGTGTGTCTGTTTCATTATTATGTCCACAACTGTACAAAATAAGGAAGGAGGGATATGGCGACATGATCCAATATTCCTCTCTGACACTGAAACTATAAAGGCATTGCCACTTAGAGTTATAATACATACTGTACACAAGGCTACTGTAAGCTCATAAGTGCAATACGTTCACAATACGCTAAAAATTGCAATACGCTCACAACTGCAATAAGCTCACAACTGCAACACGCTTCTCTGGTGGAAAGCTGGAGAGCGGCAACTTGTACTGCCTTTCTGAGTAAAAGGAAATCAAAGGTGGCTCATTCAATCAACTCTATTACATCTGACAACCTCTCTAATCTCCTCACTTCACTTTTTGGCTTTGGTTGGCAATTCTATTAGACGTTGTTCCCGTTCCTGCGCGACAACGCCTTCTTTCTCATTTTGTTTCAGTCCAATACGAACCTGTCAACTTTAGGTTTCCAGATTTTGTTAAGACTTGTTGGCCGGTGTAACAATGTTTTCCAAGTCTTTATAATTTTAAGGACACGGAGATTTAATTATAATGATTATGTGAAATGCTGCTATATATATACACTCTTCAACTAAACCATTGGCTTGTGTCCAGAAGGTCCATTAGTCACCGCAGGAAGGCAGCAGTGTGATCGACTGGTTGTTGTTGGATCAAGGCATTTGTCTTCCACACACAAGATGGCTCTGTTACCACACCAACCAAACCTATCAACTCTGTATATCCGGGGCTGCTCGGTCAGACAGCTTGAGGAACTTCAAGAACAACATCAACTCTGTATATGCGACTACTTTGTCAAACATTCCTCGGAGTTGATGAGTTTGGCTGTTGAGACACGAATATTGGCCATGAGTTTGGGACCTCTCTTACTTGATATACTTCACAAGTGATCACAATAAACTGGCTCTCACCCATTAGTCCTCATCTTTCTTAATACAGAGAAAATAAAGTTATGTTAGCACTGGTCTATCGTGTCAGCATCAGAGCCATCTAGTTTGTGGAAGAGAAACCCCACAAACCACTTCATCCAACAGTAATAAGTTGATTACAAACCCTATTGGGATAACTATTAGAAATTCCAGACACAGACAGACCACAACTTTATTCCTAGAGTGAAAGTGTGTGTGTGTGTGTGTGTGTGTGTGTTCGAATTTGTGTGTATGTGTGTGAATTTGTGCGTGTGTGTGTGTGTATGTATGTGTGTGTGTGCATATATATATGTGTGTGTGTGCATATATATATGTATGTGTGTGTATATGTGTGTGTATAGACAAACTCCACAAAACCATTCAACCATAAACACCAACCATTGAAAGACCCAGAATGCAAACCCACAATCCTTCCCAACACATTATATAATTATTTTACACATGCAAAATACTTCTCAGAGTTTTACTGTATATTCCTCAGCAGTACATCAGTTTTAAAAAGCAATTTGTAGAAGGGGGAAAAAGTGTGGCTATAAATTTGAGAAAAAGTTTATAGATAAGCCCTTAATGACACAAGCGGGCGCAGTTCAGTCACGCGTGGTGGGTAGAGGGAGCGAGAGAGAATATGTGAGTGTGTTCTGTGTGTGTGTGTGTGTGTGTGTGTGTGTGAGGGGGGGTCTTCTATTTTTGCGTGTAATGTGAGAGCTTCCTGTGTGTCGGGTGCTGCCATAAATACTACTTTAGTGCAAGTACGTAATATAATTTCTCGTTTACGTTATATAATATGCATTCATGCACACATACCCTACTTCCTACAGCATACACATACATACTTGTATTCATGCATGCATATTTCCATACATACACACAGTGTACATACTGTACTCGTACATCGAAAAGTAAGAGGAGAGCATCTAGGGAATTGCTCAGTGCATGTGTGTGTGTGCGTGTGCGTGTGTGTGTGTATGTATGTGTGTGTCTATGTGTATGTATGTATGTGTGTGTGTGTGTGTGTGTGTGTGTGTGTGTGTGTGTGTGTGTATGTATGTATGTATGTATGTATGTATGTATGTATGTGTATGTATGTGTATGTATGTGTGTGTGTGTGTGTGTGTGTGTGTGTGTGTGTGTGTGTGTGTGTGTGTGTGTTTATACTATAATATGAGAGAACCTAAACCAGTACTATGGTATATAAATATATATGTTCGTACTGACTGTTGCTAATCATCAACCAGAATTAATATGGCGCAATGAATGTTAACTTTTTGTATTGTTTGTCAACGTAATTGCACTTTTAAATTTCATTCATATACAAGTTAATTACCGGTAACTGAATCATCTAGTTTGTGTTGCATTCACCTCATTCATTAACCTGAACTTATGGAAATTATTATTGAGGTGTCAGATAGGCTTTTAAAATACGCTGACATTTACATATATACTCTTAAGCAGTCTACTATATTTACTCATCACATAAACATACAAAAGACTCTGAGGTGTTACTTATTCCTGAGGTGTTACATACTCCTGAGGTGTTACATATTCCTGAGGTGTTACATATTCCTGAGGTGTTACATATTCCTGAGGTGTTACATATTCCTGTGGTGTTACATACTCCTGAGGTGTTACATATATCTGAGGTGTTACATATATCTGAGGTGTTACATATTCCTGAGGTGTTACATATTCCTGAGGTGTTACATATTCCTGAGGTGTTACATACTCCTGAGGTGTTACATATTCCTGAGGTGTTACATACTCCTGAGGTGTTACATACTCCTGAGGTGTTACATACTCCTGAGGTGTTACATATTCCTGAGGTGTTACATATTCCTGAGGTGTTACATATTCCTGAGGTGTTACATATTGCTGAGGTGTTACATATTGCTGAGGTGTTACATATTCCTAAGGTGTTACATATTCCTGAGGTGTCACATATTCCTGAGGTGTTACATATATCTGAGGTGTTACATATTCCTGAGGTGTTACATATTCCTGAGGTGTTACATACTCCTGAGGTGTTACATATTCCTGAGGTGTTACATATTCCTGACAACACATCTTTCATTTAATTAATACCCACCCTACAGATTCCATAGCGCAATTATTTTCACGCTTTTCTACCCATTACTGTGATTACCTTCTTCCACTGGTTGGCATTCCACTCCAGGAAGCATTATGAGTGCTTGTGAATTCCGAGGGTGGTAGTGGTGGTGGTGGGTGCAGTGGCTCGCATTCCTGACTCTCCATCAACGTACCCAAGATACACCTGCGTTTTGTTCTGGACGGGAGTGAGGTTCCGAGCAAGGTGGGGGCAGGTGGGGGAAAGATGGGTCCGGCAGTTGGGGGAGTGAGGAGGTCCGGGCATGTGGGGGAAGGAGGGGATCTGGGGGCATGTAGGGGAAGGAAGGGGCCGGCAGTTGGGGGAAGGAGGGGGTCTGGAGGCATGTAGGGGAAGGAAGGGGCCGGCAGTTGGGGGAAGGAGGGGGTCTGGGCATGTGGGGTAAGGAGGGGGTCCGGGCATGTGGGAGAAGGAAGGGGTCTGGGCATGTGGGGGAAGGAGGAGGTCCGGGGGCAAGTGGGGGAAGGAGGAAAGGCAGTTGGGAGGTTGTTCGTAGGAGGTGGAGGATGCGTGGGATAGAGTGAAAATTGGGGTAGAGGAGAGATTGGTGAGATGAGGAAGTGGAGGAACATGGAGAAACAGTGGAGAGGTAGATGGGGGAGACAGTGAAGAGGTAGGTGGTGGGAGGCAGTGAAGAGGTAGATGGGGGGACAGTGAAGATGTAGGTGGAGGGGACAGTGAAGAGGTAGATGGGGGGGGGGGACAGAGAAGAGGTAGATGGGGGGGGGACAGAGAAGAGGTAGATGGGGGGGGGACAGAGAAGAGGTAGGTGGGGGCCCAGTGAAGAGGTAGATGGGGAGGGACAGTGAAGAGGAAGGTGGGTGGGGGGACAGTGAAGAGGTAGGTGGGGGGGATAGTGAAGAGGTAGGTGGGGGGGACAGTGAAGAGGTAGGTGGGGGGGATAATGAAGAGGTAGATGGGGAGGGACAGTGAAGAGGTAGATGGGGGAACAGTAAAGAGGTAAATGGGGAGGGACAGTGAAGAGGTAGGCGGTGGGGGGACAGTAAAGAGGTGGTGGTGGTGGTGTTGGTGGTGGTGGAGGAAAGCGTTGTAGCGGGATTAGTGCGAAATGGAGGCGGGAGTTGTAAAGAGGAGCTAAGATGGCACGGTATAGAAGGATGGGAGAGGGAGGGATGGGAGAGGGAGGGATGGGAGAGGGAGGGATAGGAAAGGGAGGGATGGGAGAGGGAGGGATGGGAGAAGGAGGGATGGGAGAGGGAGGGATGGAGAGAGTAGTTTGAAATGAGAAATGTGCGAGGAAATGGTGAAAAGGTAAATAATAATAAAAAGTGGTGAGAAGATGAAAAATGTCGTGGAGAAGTATGCAGTAGTAGAATATGTGTTTAGTTATAGTAATGTAGTATACATGTGCAAGATTTGAAGTACTAGTATACGTAAAGAAGAATCATGGCTGGTTATAAGGGTAGGACTGTGGGAAGATTGGAAGGTGAATGGGAGTAGGGGAAACGAGGCTGAGTGAGTAAATGAACGGTTTGTTGCTTGAAGACGATAAGAGCATTTGAGGAACGAACCTTTATTATTAAATTTTTGCTAACGTATGGATTCTTCAGCTCAAAGGCATATCCTCATCCACAAAGAAGGAGGAAGCCTAGTTAATAAAGGCTCCTTCTCCTCAAACTGTGATTTTTTGTGTGTGTGTGTGTGTTTTTTTATTTATACATAATACGTACACTTTTATTTCGGTAAAGGGTTCTTGATGGAAGGGAAGGAGAAGGGATGGTTGGATGGAGTAGTTGTGGTGATATGGTGACAGTGTAGCGTTGCAGTGTTGTGGTGATGTGGTGACGTCAGGTGTTGTGGTGACTGTAGTTGTGGTGACAGTATATGTTGTGGTGATATAGTGACGTCAAGTGTTGTGGTGACTATAGTTGTGATGATGTGTCGTTGTGGTGACCGTATAGTAGTGGTGACGTGTCGTTGTGGTTTGGTGACTATAGTTGTGATGATATAGTGATGTCAGGTGTGGCGTTATAGTGACCGTAGTTGTGGTGACCGTATAGTTGTGGTGACCGGCCAAAGAACCGATCGGATAAAGGGGAGGAAGTTTTAGGAATGTGCGCCCCCTCCTCTTTGTCGGAGAGGTCTTGATTATCGGGAAATGGCGCAAGAATGTCGAAGCAGGCGGAAGGGAGGAGAGAGAAGAAAAGATGAGGAATTTGAGGGTGGGAGGAAGGACTGGAGAGAGGGAGGGAGGGAGGGAGGGAGAGAGGTGAAGGAACTAAAAGAGATAGAGTGGGGGGTGGGGGAGAGTGGTGAGGGAACTGAAGTGTGAGGGAG